>PVHY01005858.1:0-79296 GCA_004024945.1 Uropsilus gracilis | reverse complement strand
TGCAGACTAATTTATTTCTAACAAAGTGATTTTTAATTATCCTAATAATTACAAAAGAAACATGTAAGACTCAGAATACCTCAACATTGTCCAAAACCTTTCTCAGTATTGTCCAAAGTCCTTTCCCAGATTGCCCCAAAATCCTCAGTCTCTCAGTCCTGATCATCTCACTAATGTCCAGACAGAGTCCATCTCCAGACGCTTGAAGACATGTTCCTTTGACTGCTCCTCCTTGTCTTCCACACTGTCTTCTCCTTGTCACCTTCAGGGAGCAGGAACTCCATGGTGCCGAACCAGCAAAGTTCACTTTCTTCTCAGGCCTAACTTTTGCACGGCCTCTTCAGACACAAATCAAATTCAGCAAAACAAACTCCAACACGGAGTTCTAATCTTCAAACTCCTTAACTACATTCAGCACGCATGCTGCCAGTCTGGGTCAGCCAAGGGTTGCAGGCCCTCGGTGACCACATGGCCAAGCTCACATGGCTCACATCTTTACAAGATGGCCGATTCCCATCTCTCCTCCATTGAACCTCTCTCTATCCAGTCTCCATATTCGAATCTCCAACCTGAATCCAATCGAATCGAATCCTTCTCTTTGTTTGCACACCCTTTATATACCCTGATTTCCTGCCTTCCAGGAAATCTGTTTCACCTTGACTATTTCACTTCTTTCTTCCCCCTGAATCCCCCTGAAGGGAAATTCCAGCTAAGGTCATTCTCCCATTTTAACATTACCTGTCCTTGAAATCTGCAATCTTAAACAGGAGACAATGGGGGGGACATACCCTATCACTTTCAAGTATGGGCAAATATTGAAGTGCTGGAGATACTAAAGAGAATAAATACAAATTAATGGAAGACTCAAGTACAAGACAGAGGAAATATTAAGTCGCTGATTTAAATGATAAAAACAAGTAGGTAGAAATGATTACTTCGAAACACATGCTCACAGGCAAGAAAATAAACTTAAAAAGTCCAATGGGTAGTAAGTAGTTGGGTCCCCTATATTTTATATTTGACATCATAGAGCATGGGCAAAAGGAATGTACAGGGAGTGGATCAATTTCCGAAAGCAGATGAAAAGAATGTATAAAAATATTGATAACCGTATCTTTACTAGCTGAAATCATTGTCTTGATGACCTCATCATTCAAAGAACTACATCAGTACCAATCAAACGTGTAGTGATGAATGTGCAAGATTTTAAAGTAAGGACAGATAGGTCAAAATTGAATGTATGTGGGATCATACATAAAATGTCCTGAAATAGAAAAAGTTTTCAATAATAAATACACGGGTGCCTGAATGCAGTACAATGAGTTGGGGAAAAAATGTCCTTGAAGACCAACAACTCTCACCATATGCAGTTGGGGAGTGGTGAGTTGAGGAGCCTGGGCTCATGATTCAGAAAATGTTCCACATTCATGCCCTCGCCCTATGGGTCTTAGTGGGAGCAATTCTTTCTGTTTCCCTTAATCATTCCGAAAGCACAATTCCGCTATGGCCAGGTACACCCTAATGCCTCAAATGCAGCTTAACTCTGGCCAATCTCAGCCCTCAGGTTGAAAACAAACTTGCAGTTTAGGTCACCAACCCGCTTGAAAATCCTGATCCTCCCTGCTTCATTCTTAAAGAATCTAAGTCCAGCCTTGAACACACCCCGGTCCACCTCCACTTCCCTTCCAGCAACCCACAACGCCCAGAGGCCCGCTGCGTGCCTCAGGGCCTGCAACCGCACGCGACAGACGGAGAAACTCTGGACTTGCGCGCACTACAGGACGCCCCGCCCTTTGAGAGCGTGGCGGAAGTCGCTTCCTGGGGAAAGGAGCCCGCGCGCCACCTGACCCAGTGCGCATGCGCCCGCGCCCGCGCCGCTAGTGGTGGGGGCGTCAGTTGTGCTCCCTCCTCCGTCTCAGCCACCTCCGCCCCACGGAGTCGGGCTCACGCCATCTTGCGCGCCCTCCCCCCACAGCCCCCTCCCGAGCCGAGCTACCTTTCCCTTTTCTACACGATCAGGCCCCCACCCCGCCCCTTTTCAAGCGTGTCCTGGGCCGCAGCAGCAGAAAACGCACCGTCTCTACCCCTACTTTCTCCACGCGGGACGCGCAGCAGTGTCTACAAGTGTTCTTAAAGCAGAGGTTGTAGGGGGCGTGGGGCGCGATATGGGGCGGGCGGGGGAGAGGTCTGGGAAAGCGGAGGGGCGTCGCGGAGTCTCGCGTCCCTGGGCCCCAGCGCCGGCCCCGCCCTGGCCTCTGCCCGGGGGCGGCCTCGGGGGAGTAATTGGCGTTTGCGCTGGAGACCGGTAGCGGGCTGGGTGGTGCGAGGCGCTGGCCCGGCGCGGCGCCCTGGTTTTCTGGCTAAGTGTGGAGTTGACTCTTGACTCCTCCCAGTCGGCGGGTGGGCGTGGGACGAGGGGAGCCGGGCCAGCTAGTGGGAGCGGGCGTTGCTGGGTGATAAAGAGGCTCCTTCTGCGTGTTCTCTACAAGGCTTTTGGAGGAAAGACTCCTTACTGAAGGAAATTCTGGCTTTGCAAGCAGCATGGAAAAAGAGCTAGGTAGCGTTAATAAAAGCGTAGCACCCAGAAAAGTGAGAAGATCTGCACGCTGTGGGTTGAGCCCCCATCTGTGACCTCGGGGGAGTAACTTGTATCTTTGGCTCAGTTTTCTGGTCTGTAAAATGGGGATAGTAATCCATCAGAACGGCGAGAATTACACGAGATGTTATGCTAAATACTTAGCGCAACGCCTGGCACTGCTTAGTACACGTTACCTGTAATTACTTTTGGTCTTTGGTTGGAGTGACTAAAGACCAACTAAAGTTGGAGTGACTGATGTTTTTCTAAATTAAAAATCAAGACACCTGATCTGATGAGTGGATGTCTAGGCACGGTGGAGTGTAATAAATATATGGCATTCAGGGCTAGTCCTTGATGCATACGGTTAATGTTCATAATAAATTAGTGTATGTCCATGAGGCTGATACAAAGTTTGAACTATGAGGGTGAGAGAAATTATATTTATTTGGGAAGCGAGGACTCCGGGCTTTAGCATATGTGGGGGAAGAAACTTCGGAAGTGGGATTGAATTACTTCTGCAGAGTTTGCTTGAAGACTAAATTGAGGGTAGAATTCATGGGATTTCTGGTGGATGTTTCAGACTCTGGGTTTATATTTCCTGATAGTAACTTGCCAAAATAGAAGTGCCGTTCGTTGTGATTTTGCAAGTTTCTTGTCTTTGGGATTATTCAACAAAGATCTAGAGCAGCCTCTGTCGTGATCTAGAGTTCCAGTATTAGAACTTTCTGCCATGATGGAAATGTTTTGCACAGTCTTTTGGATACCTAGTATTCACTAGGCACAAGCAGCGCTTGAGCATTTGCAGTATGCCCAGTGCAACAGGGAAACTTTTTTAATTTCATTTAACTAAGATAAATACAAATAGCCAGATGTGGCTAGTGGCTGCTTTGTGGGGCAGCATGGATCTAGACTCCAGACCTTGAGACCCCCTCTGTTTCTCGATTTGATTAAGTTTTAAGTTAGAGAAGCCAGCTCTTGGAACTTTTTTTTTTTTTTTGCCTTGGGCAATCATAATTATATTCAAATAATGCCTTTCATTCAAATACTGTAGTTCAAAGCATGGGTCTGTTAGTAGTTATTTACAGCTTGACAAATTAAAGCATTCTTTTGACTTCTAGGTTATACAGCTAATGCCAGATTCACTTGGAGAGTCATAACAGTACTAATTGCAGTTAGCTTTAATCACTATTATACTCTTGTGATCTTGGGTTTCCATTATCTTTTATCACTTTGATTAGTTTTCAGTGAGAGCTTTTAAATTCATACCTGAAGCTTTATCCATTTGAAATTATTATAATTATGGTGCCTTAAAAAAGTTTTTGGTATAGTAAAGCAATTTGATTAGTTATAGTAGTAACTGTTCAACATTGGGCCATTTTGGAAGTAGTTTTCAGGCAACTAGTATTTGAAGAATATTTGGTGATATTTCATACAAGATTATGTGCTTTGAAGTATATTTTTTTCCTAAGCAAATGTCCATAAAATTAGATTTAAAAAGAAAACTTTAAGAAAGCCATTTATTTATAGGAACTCTGAACTCTGACCTGATATCTGTAAATGGTGCCTTCCATCCCAAGGTTGAAGGTAGTTGTGAGGCCTGGAACAAAAAGCTAAAGCTGGTGAAATAAGGATGCATGGAAGATAGCTTGTATGTACTTATCAAAATGGTTTGCTCATACGTGGACTGTATATTACACTTTTACTGGGACAGTCATGGTTTAGAACTTGTTTCACTGTAGTTATTAATATATCCTGTTTCACTGTCCAATATGCCTCAGTTGGGAACATATACTATGGTCATATATATTTTTAGTGAAATTTATAATATATGATATTAGGAGGCATAACCATATTGTAATCTCAGGAATCTATTTGCTTTAAAGTGATGGTGAAGTTATTGCTTATGTGTTTCACTAATAATGAGCTGTCTAGAGTAAGGTCTTGACGTGACCTGCCCTTTTAAACACTAACAATTCAGAATTTGTTTTCCCCCCTTATAATTGTATAAATATCTGTAAAAAATAATTTTTTGATGTAGGGGGCTGCAAATAGAGTTAGACCTTGTCAATTGAATCTTAAGAGTACGAATTCTTGTTGAAAATAACACCCAGTTTATTTTATGGTGAAGTTGAATAGTAAAATCATTCAGAAATCTGCTTATTACATATTAGAATATTAAAGAAGAATTTTGCATATAGTTCTCTTAAAGAATAAAAATAAATTGGCCAAATGTGCTATTGTATTAAATTTATACTGTAGTGCATAAAATCTTTTATTGAGTGTCAAGCACATTTGATTTGAATCCTCACTTTGCTGAGGGTTAAATGTGGTGTATTGGCTGCAGCACAGCACATAGGAAGTATTCAATAAATATTAGCTTCTATATCCTTAAATTTATTGGATATTAGATCTGGAAAAGATATTAATGTTCTGAGATGCATTGTGGATAGGTTAAAAAGTATACTTAAAACTAATTCCAAAAACCTAGTGTTAGTCATTTTCTCTCTATTTCTTTTTTTGATGTTATGGTATTTAACTTTCAAATGTTAAGGTATTTAACTTTCTGAGCCTCAATTTCCTCATTATGAAATAGAATTGCATTTGATCCTTGAACATGTGGGGGTTAAGGGTGCCACCCCCGACCGAAAAAAAAATCCACTTGTTCCAGTTCACAAATTCTGTACCTGCAGATTGATTCAACCAACAACTGTGATTGGTCTGTGATTGCAAAACCCCAGGACAGAGAAAAATTTATATATTATTGGACCTGTGTACTTTAAATTTTTGTTTTTTAAGGGTCAACTTTAAAATCTGACTTCATCCTACCTCCTCACAGGATTGTTGGAGACTTCAGAGGAAATAAACATAAATTCTTAAAACAACACTAATTGTTGTCCTCTTTTGCAAATATTTTAATATTTAATTGACTTTATCTCAACTTGTCCACCTAGCACTTCCATTGAGCACTGATACTAAGTCTGCAAAAATTGCATATTTTAGTTTGTGAAACTTAAGTGTATTATAGGCATCATCATTACCCAAAATTGTTCTCTTTGACAAGTATTACTGTAAGTCACCATAGTAGTGTTTTATTGATTTGGTTACAAAATAATCTCTAACCGCACAACTCCGTACATCTGCTAAGGGAGAATCAACGTTTTTCTAGGCTTGATGTGTTCAATCCATTATACTAATATAGTATCATATAATTAATCACACATGTCATTTCCACTTAATAGGTGATATTGATGAGGCTTTTACTTTCTGGAAATGATCTGCTAGGCTTTTTTGCATTATACTGCTGACAGTATTCACATCTGACTGACAATGAATATTTAAGGTTAAAGTAATGAATATGAAAATGGTGTGCTATATGGTATATAGTATATAGTGGTTGCTGATAAAAGACTTCGTTGAGTTTACAGGACAGCAAATTGAAATGATTTATGTGAATATACTATGAATTGTAAAATATTATACGTATACATAGTTTTAAAATCTTAAGTATGCTTTTGGTATTTTAAATGTTATAGAAGTTTTATTGCTGAATCCTATATGAGGTATAGTCCTACTGCTATGTATACTTTGTTTTATAACCTATGAGAGGAATATTCTTAATCTCCATTTTAAAGATGAGGGAACTGAGACAGGGAGGTGATGTGACTTGCCCAAGGTCACATGGTAAGTGTTAGAGCCTGTATTTGAACTCCAGAGCCCAACTCTTTACTGCAGCTTTGTGAGTTTGCATAGGCAGGTGTTCACAACAAAGTTCACTATGACACATTGTGGAGATACTGTAAATTAATTATCATCAACTTTTATTTGTATAGTCTTTGTGGTATAGTAGGAAGAACTCTGGACCAGGAGTCAGGGGACCTCAGTATTAATCCCAGTTGTATCACTAAATAGCTGTGTCCTTGGGCAGTTCAAGAAACCCCTCTGGACTTCAGTTTCCTCACCTGAAAAATGAGGGATTTGGATGAAATTAGTGATTTTCAAATGATTTGAGATGTCTTTGGTCCCCCTCCCGCCAATTTGCATAGGCACACGTTTCTGTTATAGTTGTTTATTCATCATCCTAAGATTTACTTTAAAGCAAATAATTCCCAATTTTAGCTTTTAAAATCATTAGTCTGTAAAATAACCTAATGTCAACATTCATCTCCTGACAACTACTTCTGTAACTTCTCACTTATTCCACTTTACATCGAGTTCTAGTGTAACATCCTTAATAGGTTCTTGAAAATTGCAGTTTTAGTGACTTTTAAGGAAAACAGTTCTTTGAATAATGTGAATGATCTCCAGGTTTGTTTTTTCCCTCATGTTATAACCAATGTATAACATATATATGTATAGACATATATATAAACACATACGTATAAGCGTATATATGTATAAACAACATTATTCAGGAATCTGTTGTATTTCACAATGCAAAGAAAGGCATCTTTTCCAAATGAGAAAACAAAAGCACTAAAATGGGAGAATATTAGGGAATTATTTTAAAAAATATATAAGTAGATGGACAAAATATTTCAGGTTATCAGTTACCTGGGATCAAAGATTTTTTTTTTTGTATATTTATGGCCTTCATTGAATACTTTCATTCTTACTGATAAACAGACAATTGCTTTGTTGAGTGACTATGAAAACAGCTGTACAGGTGAAAGATCTTGTATAAATTGAAATATATATGCAAATTCATATGCCCATAGTAAATCTTTTTTTTATTTACATGAACAGTTTTTAATCACATCAGATATTTAATTGAATTGTTTATATTTAATGGGACTTATAAGACAATGTGAATATGGACTGGAAGAGATTCTTGATACTTAAGAGATCTCCAGTTTTTCACATTCTTGTCAAATACACTTATTACTAGTCTAAATGGTTCCAGAATTTTGCACATACTTGAACTAGCCAGCACGTCACTAAATCATACAATATTTTATTTCAGAACAATAGTGTTTTAATATTGGAAAAGATTGTTACTTTTCAGACACTTGGTGGTTATGTATTTGAGCAAGATCTGCTAGTTACATTTGCAGTGTTTTTTTTAAGAACCATTTTTACAAAGAATACATTTTCTTTTTGGGGAAGTTTCCAGAAGAATACTGAATATGAGAACAATTGGAATGAATACCTACATTAATATGAGACTATAGAAAAGTGTAATAATGGAAGTTAATGTTTCTCTGAGCAATTTAGTACATGGTTCCTATATCTGGAGGTTAAAATATATTGTGCATGTTCACAAGTAGGATATATAAATGTAGTCAATATCTGTCTTTAGCATACTTTCATAGTCTCCCAGGTGTTTTGATATTTTTTAAAATTCATATGTACTTTTGGAGTACCCATTATGTGTTACCCACTGTCTTTTATTATAGCAGATAGGCAGAAATTATTCTTGACAAATGGAGGAATTGAGTTTGAGAAATTGATCTTTATTATCGGGCTCTATATTGACTACCCTGCTTAACAAAAAAGTCTGTGACCATGACTTTTTATTATATTTAATGTAAAATATGACCAACACTTAAATTATACTCAATTTTTCTGTTTTACAACTTCTGTCACAGGACTGCTATACATTTCATGTTCACTTGAAATACTAATACTGTTCAGACTTAACATGGTTCAAACTGAGATGTTTCGTTTTCCTCGTCTTCTTTTTTTTTTTTTTTTTTTTGTGAGACTATGTTGCCTGGGGTAGTACCAGTCCGCTGAACTCAAGCGATCCCCAGCTTCAGCCTCCCAAGTAGCTGGGATTGCAGGCGCCCGCCACTGTGCTCCGCTGCTTTTTCCAGACCAGGTCTCGCTATGTTGCCCCGGGTAGTCTCAAACCCGAGAACTCAAGCTATCTCAGGCCTCTTGCCTCCCAGCTCTTGGATTACAGGCACGCGTCACTATGCCAGGTTTTCCTCTTTAGTCTTAACCCACTCATTAAGTAGTACCGCCGTTCAGTTGTTAGACTCCAGACTTGAGAGACATTCTTGATTCTTCTCTAGCCACAAGACTAATTCATCAGAATTTCAGTTCTGTTTTCAGAGTATATTCCAGAAGTCTGACCACTTCTCAGCAGTTTTACTTGTTATGGTAGTTCAAGACACTGTCATCTTTTGCTTCACTGACTTCCTAGCTGCCCTCGTTGTACCTTTGCTTCCTGATAGTAGTCACATAGCAGCTAGTTATCTTTTTAAAATCTAAAGAAATTTCACAATTCTTTAATAGCTTCACATTGTACTGAACTAAAATTTAACTTTCTATGGCCTATGGGGCTTTATATCATTTGACTTCTTGCTACCTTGCATATATGATTTCTACTGCTTATCTTCTTTGTTCATTTTGCTTTAGCCACACTGAGCTTATCATGTTGGTATTTTTTTATTGTTTTTCCTGAAAGTTCTCGAGAGCTCCCTCGTGGGCTTTTTTTCAGGTTTTATATTAGATATTACTTTTTAAAATCAACTTGTTTAATTTGTTTTCATGGTATTTGTCACTGTCACAAATTATATCTTCTGCTTTGTAATGTCTTTCTTTTTGTTTCGCATAATTGCTATTCTATCCTAGCCTTTACAACATTTTTGACTTACAGTAGATGCCCAATACTTATGAATGAAAAATCCAGAACACAGGTGGTACATTAGTTTAAAATAAGAGGGTACTTTTATATGAGAGAAATGAGTCAAGAAAAGGTGCAGTGGTGTTGGTACAAGATTTAGTATGTACTATAATATTTAGTGTTAAACAAAAGACTTGGTAAACTAAAACAATTAGATATTAGAAAAGGGAGATTTCCTGATGATTGTATATATGGGAAGGTTTCTTGGTGATGCTGAGCTTAGTTTGTGTTTTTTTTAGAGCCCTAGACTTTGGATAGGTGGAGTGAAAAAAAAAAAAGGTATTGGAAATAACAAAAAATGTACCATAAAATTTCAAAAGAACCTGGAATGGTTTGGGAGATACTGAATGTTTTATCTGACTGCTGTAAGAAATGAGGCTGGAGAGAGGTTCAGTGGGATTGGTTTTAGACACTTTGTCCTCCAGAGTTGAGGAGTAATAAGTGTTTATATAATTCTGGTGGTAATATGCAGAGTGAGTTAGAAACTGAGAGATGGAGCTTAAAGATATTGTAGGGAGGGTATTGATTAAGATATTATTGGAAAAGAAGGGATTGGTTTAGATTTCTTTTTTCAAGAAAGCACCAAGAACAGTCCTGAATGTAGTAGGAAAGGAAGTATAACATCAAAAATGTTTCTTGACCCTATGTGACTGAGGTGTAGTGTTGCTCATGTAGAACTACTGGACTGGCATGCAGGTTTGTTGTAGTATTTTCTGAGGAAATGGATATATTCTCAAAATGCATCGTTTGAAATGAAAAATGTTAAATTTTCTTCTCTGGAACAAAATTTTACAGGTGTGACATAGTATTGGCTAGTGACTTAATGATCTGGTTTAAGTAGCATTAATCAGAAATGAACTTACTCATTGGGTTCATATTTAAACTGTGGCATGTTGAAATAATCTAAGTCTCCATCTGCACATCTGAATTCATTTTGTAAAATATGGCAAACAGCTGCATTTCAATTGCAAGCTAAAACAACTGTAGGACATTAACCCATTGAGAAGATTACAGTAGGTTTTCAGTTCCATGTTAACTGTATTTATTAGAGAAAATTGACTTGAGTGCTTCTGCTTTTAACCAACTTTTAAAAAAATGTCTGGGAGAAAGGAAATAAAAACATTGGAATGATCAGACTTTGATGTGTAAAGAAGTTAATGTCTAAAGAAGTTCATTATCTAAATCATCAAGCAAAATTTGATATGGGAAATAATTATTTTAAGGATTCTAATGAGCTATTGGCTCATCATGTCAAGGAAAATGTTACTCACCTGTTTGGTTTAAGTTAAATAACTTGACTGAAAGGATAATCATGGTTATAGTAAAGTAGGGTTTGTATTTTTTACCTCCTCCCAATAAATACTCTTAATGTGAAATATTTATAATAGGGGACCACCAAAGAAACATGGGTTTTTAATATAAATTTACTTTCCAAAAATGTCTCTTCTTCTGAGTTTTTAAAAGCAGGATGATTGGATTTGCAAAATAAAAAAAGGGAGCAGATTGCTGTAGCAGTGTCTCAGAACATTTCACTACAAGATAATCATGACTCCTTTTGGAGGCTGGAGTTAATACATAATCTTTGAGGTTAACATTTTCTCCAGCATATTATATCACTGTTAGTCTTCTACACTAGGGGAGCATTTTTCTAAGGGTCTTGAGAAATACAAGCTTCTGTATTACTGTATAACGGATCTGTAAGATTGCTCCTAGAGGTTTTTGGTTTTGCGTCTATTTTCACCTAGTGTTGAATTTTTTTTTTCATTCTGTGTGTCCGAGACTATATTTCTCTTCTGTCTTATAGTTTTACAATTCTTTGTGAAAACAGAACACGTTTAAGCTTTAAAATGGTAGTCTTTCATACAGTAGGTTCTTTGTGTGTTTTAGAATTTTGTTTTTTAGGAACTTTTTTTTTTTTTTTTACATCATTTCCTCTGCTTTTGCATTCTGTTTAGTGGTTTTGTCTGTTGTTAGGACCCACCCCTAAGATTAGACAGGACTTATCTGCAGTGAGATACATCTCACCATTTTTTTTAAAATTGTGCTGCTTTTTAATCATGCTTGTCCTGTTGTCTTTTCATAAAGCTTAAATCTATGATCCATCTCAGGCAGTGGCTTATAGTGTATATTTTTTCAACCGCCTTTTGTGTGACCTAACTCTTCATTTTGACTCTAGGTAAATGACCTTGGTTCAGGTATTCATTATTAATTTTGTCCTCCATTACCCACAGGCATAGTCAGGTTAGAAGGATGTTTTAAGAAATATCATTTGGAGCCTTGTGGAGGATGAATTGGGATGGAAAACTCTATGTATAGAGCTCATTAAGGGCCATAGCAGTTGAACATCATGGGGAAAATATAACATACAATGTAGTATTTATTTGGCTTCTTAATAATTATAGGGCGAATAAAAGGAGTCAGAGATAATGATTGAAATTTTGAACTAGGGTTGCTAGTGATGCGAATGTTGCCAATAGTGAAAATAAAACTATGTAATATTTGTTGAATTATATTGACACATTTGTGAAAATGTTCAAGTTTTTAAGCTTTTTTTTATTAAAAAGAAGAGTAATCTAAATTTGTCATAAAATCTTTCAAAGAAGATCATGAAAGGAAAAAAATTTAAGGTGTCTCTGTTTATAATAACAGCTAACATGTGCTAACTTTGTGCTTACATGGCCTGATGCTTTGCATGTATTAGTTCATTTAATTATCACAACAACCCTAGGAGGTGAAATTATTATTTCCATTTTAGAGATGAGGAAACTAGAGCTTAAAGCAGTTAAGTAATTTTCCTGAAGTGTCCAGAAAAGTAAGAGTGTTGACGTTTAGAAAGTCTGGGTCCTAATTCATGTATTATTATATTTAAGAAATTCTCAGTTTGTTAATTCCTCTTCAGAGTTTGCAGAGTATTTCTATTTCAGAAAAAATTAGAGTAATGCAGAGTTTACACAAACACAAAATAATAGCTCACATTTATTGAACACTTACTGTGTACTAGTTGAGTGCTTTATTTACTTTCTTTAATGTTATTTTCATTAATTCTTGTTTATGGGATTGCCATATGCATCAAATAATATGACATGTTGAATTGGCATCTTGTTTTCTTACTATTTACCAACTTAGTTTTTTTGGGGGGGAACATTTTAAGTTGATAAATTAAGATTTAATTATCCATAAGATTGTAAAGTGTCACGTATTTACTTCCAATCTACTGTTTGACTTTGTCTTATTTGTACTTTAAGCTTTGGTTCAAAATGGGAATTCAGTAAAGCTGTAGTTTTCTAATTTTGTATCTTACACTTTTGGGATTCTTTCTTAACAATGAAATCCCACTTGAGAAAAATCAGACTTGTTCTGTTGTTCTAGATGGACTTGGGGGCCAAGGGAGGTATTTGCCCCCAAGAACCATTGGGCTCTCAATACATTATTGCCGGTGAACTTTAAGATTGAACACATTCTTTAAAGCACTGTGTTCTATGAAAATACTCTGTAATTTGTTCTCTTACAGAACATGTACTAAATGTTTATCTGAGTAATTTTTGATACTATGCTTGACTAAACAGCTTTTTCATCTTTAGTGTTTCATTTAATAGAGATCATTAAGTATAAACAAATCAAATTTATGTAAATCAGACATTTAAAAACTTTCTATACTTGACGTAATTTATAATTGCTTTTTCTCATTGTATACTAAGAGTTTTATATATTTATAGTAAACTTTATTTCACTTTTTTTATTTAGATGAATAATACTGCAGCCAGCCCAATGTCTACTGCCACTTCAAGTGGTGGAAGAAATACAGGGAAGTCTATAAGCTTTGCAGCAGAATTACAGGGCATGATGTAAGTATGTCTCCATCTCGCTTTTTACTATTTAATTACATTGATAAAGGAAAGTAGAAATAATATATTGTAAGACTTGGAAATTTGTGTTAAGTCAAAGTGAAATAACTGGTGACATTTTCAATAGCCATCTGCAGAAGAGGCAAAAAGATAAGTGTTGGTTCATCTTTGTGAATGAGAGAATGAAGCATCTTTTAAACTTTTTTGCTCTAATCATCTGCCCAAATATTACTATTTTAGTTTTAGATTTAGAAAATGTTGAGATTGCTTATATTCTTAGGTAGTAGAAATGTTTTACAGAGTTCAGTTTTTAATCTGTCTCGATGTCTTAATGTCATAATCTATCTCGATTTTAATTTTTATAATTGGAATCACTGTATTTCAGAATGCTGAGAAAAATTTAGGACATTTGGAAAAAATGTTCAGTTTTTGAGAAATTGCTCAGTTATTACGATTTGCTTTCCCAAGACTCTTTTCAGCTTGATTTTGTCTTCTTGATGAGTGCAACTGCTTATTTTGAGTGGAAAGGAGACAACATATTTATTATGCTTTATATACTGGCACGTACTAGTTTTGCTTTATTATTAGTTCAAGAGATAATTATTTGCACATGGGGGACAATATGTAAAGAACTTATTTTCACATGGCATATTACTCATGACTTCACCGGCAATTTAAAAATATGTCTATTTGAAGGTTATGGCAGTATGTATATAGTTGTTATAGTGGATTAATTCTTCTGTGTGGTGATTTTTCTTCAAAGCTTATACTTAACACTTTAATCAACATTGAAAACATTTAGGTCATAGTTTCAGGATCCTTTCAGATTTAATCACCGAAGATTTTAAACAGTTCATATGGATTATATCTACTAATATTTATTACTAAACATAAAACAAAATTTGTTAATTTAAGAAATCATAAACTTTCTATGTTAGCTTAAATAACATGTATCTTATAAAATAATTATATTCTGAAACTAAAAATTGGTGACATTTTGTTAGACATAAACAAAGTTAGGAGTATGTTTTTTTTTTAAGAGTTTATACTTATATATACTTTTGTATATTAGTTTTTAAGTTTTTTTCATTATTTGTGCATATAACTGAACATGTTAGCTATGTGTTGCTTTTCAAAGCACAGCATTTTGAATAGATTGTGCTGAAAGGGTCCAGAGATTTTTCATTTTTATGTTACTGAGTTTAAGTAGTCTGTAAACTAGAAAGTAAATATTTTTAATCCACTTTGCAGATATTTCAACAAACTTCTTCACTTTTAATTTGAGTGTACTTCAAAAGTCTTCATTGGGCTTTCTTTTTCTCATTTTACGACATTTTTTCTTGTTTCATTGTACTTTTTCAATTTACAGGTGTTGCGATGAGGTCAGATTTCATTACTTGTAGCATTTAGTAATTCTCATATGACCAATTTTGAAAAAAAGATTTTTTTTTACATATTTTGTAAGAGTTCTTTGAAATGAAAATTTCTTATTTAAAAACCACAGAATGAAAAATTTTTTTATAATCAGTTTTCTAATAAGGTAAAATTTACCCTTTTACCTGTATATGGTAAGTTTTGCATTTTTAAAAATAAGCATGTATTGAGTCCTGTATGACCTAAATGCCTTCAAAATAATCTAACAACAGAGAAATGTTGTGGGGACCCATAATTTTCATGTAATGGGATATCAAAAATTGCCCGCTAGTACAAAAAGGTTGAAGAACTGAGGGTAAACTTCCCTGCCCCTTTTTTTTTAAAAAAAGAGATTAGGTCTCACTATGTTGCCCAGGGTTGTCTTGAATCTGCAGACTCAAGTGATCCCTAGCCTCAGCCTCTCAGGTAGCCATCATGCCTGGCTTTCCCTGCCTTTAGTTCTGTACTTCTTGGTATGTCTGTCAAGTATTTATGAGCTCATATTTATTAAGTGCAAATCTGAATTATTTACTTTCTTAGTAAGGTTTGCTTCTCCTTTTGAAAATTTTTGGGTTAGGTAATGTTTACTCCCATTTATTCCTTGCTGCACTAGACTGGGGCATGTTATGTATGTAATGAAATTACAAGCTGTATTAGACTATGTTCTCATTTTATCTTAAACTTTGAAGGGATTTATATGGAAATATGTGAATTATTAGTTCATAATTATTGAACTAGCATAAATATTGAGTTTTTCTAGTGCATTTCAATTTTTTAGGAAACGGGGAGAAAAAATTCTTAAAGGTTAAATAGTGTGATTTCATTGACTCTTTAGTAATTCAAATGGCAATAGTGTGTGGATAGAGTATACTGTGAGCCAGGCATTTTCCGAATACTTACATATACCATTTCATTTAATCCTCACACAACTCCGTGAGGTAGATACTGTTACTCCACTTTCATAGATGAGAAAATGGAGACAGCGGTGGGAAGACCTAGATTTAAGCCAGTGAATCTGACTTCAGAGTTCATGCTCTTGAAAGTTATGCTAAATGGCATTTCATTCAATAAAATTTTTATTGTGACTTAGAAAATTTACAAAATGACCTATTAGTTTATGTATGACAAGTGTATTGTAGTTAATAATTTGAAAGCTATGTAATTTTTCAGTTCTTTATTAGTAATGAGTTTTATTAAATTTTTATTTTTATATTACTATAGCATTTATTTCGGTTTCTTATACCTAGTCAACTAAATCTTTTGAAACAGGAGCAAATCAGTAAACAAGAGAAAATACAATTTTCATTAATATAAATACAATATAAATATATACAGTATAAATAAAACTTATCATTGTTTACAAGTATGATATTTCATAG
This sequence comes from Uropsilus gracilis, assembly GCA_004024945.1. Classification (NCBI taxonomy): domain Eukaryota; kingdom Metazoa; phylum Chordata; class Mammalia; order Eulipotyphla; family Talpidae; genus Uropsilus; species Uropsilus gracilis. The sequence goes on along the minus strand of PVHY01005858.1, from coordinate 63,453 downwards.
TTTTGGATATAAATATGGCCACATTGTTGAATAATTAAATGTTTATTTTACTTTTATACTTATCAGTATTAAATAGTATTTTAACTCTTGATATTGATATTTAAGTAACATTAAGATATGTGGACAAACTTGTGCTTTCATGAAATGCTTCTATTTGGAATATTTTAAGATATATACTAATTAATAAATATAATAATAATGGGAAAGATTTTCAAATTATAAAATTGGTCACATTCTTTCCTGAAAATGAGAATACTTATGAGAGGTGATTGGGAACATAAACATGCTATGTCACTGGAAGTTGGCTGTACCTTTTTTCCTTTTATAAATAAGGAAATATTTAAGTTACCAGCTGTAACTGAGTTAAGTGTTCATACAGAAAAAATATACCATTTTATAAATGTGACAAAATACAGTTTTGAATTTGTACTGAAACATAGTTGTCATTTCTCTCTTGAAAGAACAATAACTATACCTTTCATTTTAGGATAGTATGTACATAATTGCTAGGGGGAAAACATTTTGCTTCTTAGTCTGAGATACGAAATTTGAGATGGAGTTATTTGGGAATTCTGTGATGATTCTCTATTACTTGAGGGGAAAATAGGTAAAAACTCACAGATTTGTCATCTGAATTGCAGGTTAGTTGCAAATGATTGCACTAGAGAATGGAAATATGTGTTTGAAACAGAATTGATGGCAGAAAAAGGGCCTAACTGATGTGCAGTATTTATGATTCATATATTCCACTGTATTCCTAAGTGCTTCTGTACCTCCTGCTCAGCTTATGTAGCATGTGGCTTATATAGTCTTAACTTTTCAAAGTCTAGAAACTTCTGAATTCTGAAATATATCTTTCAGATAAGGAATTATGGACTTGTGTTTACCTCACAGAATATGAAGTTAAATATATATGAAGTTAAATATTATGAGCTGTTACAATGAAGCACAAAAACATGTAGTATTCTGGCACATATTAGACACTACTCTGTTCTCATTACCTTTAGAAAAAATTGTCATGAACCTATTATTAAGAACTAAGAGTATGTGGTGGAGGAGTGTGAGTACATCTGTGGTGGAAGGGGTACAGTGACTATACCTGTCAGGAGCAGGAGCCCATTCTGTTAGAACCCTAACAAAAATGTAAAATAATGGTATGTCAGTAAAATCAGAATGAATTGAAAAAAATTGTATGTTAAAACTTAAAAAAGAATTGGAAGTGTTTAGAATTATTAAGAGATGTATATAAATATGTTTCCAAATATAAAGGGAAATATTTGCAGTTTTGTGACAGGACTTCAAAGAGAAAAAAGTGATTTATTGTGAAAGAATTATTCTATTTTTTAATTAATAATACATTTACACATTTAAAAATAGTTGTATCTGTACTGTGAAAAGTTCCCCTGTCCCTGTTGCCTGTATTTTTTAAGTAGCATTTCTTTTTTTTCTAGAATTTTTTTATCCATGTAGAAACACATGTAAATATATTCTTATATTTTCTTTTTTATTATGTGGCATACCATGCTGTAGACATTTGTTTGTACTTGCCTTAAAAAGAAGCATTTGGAGATCTCTGCATAGCAACATAGAGCAGAAGGGAGAGTGTGTGTATGTAGTATAGTTCTAGTCCTAGCATTTTTGTAATTGAGTTACTGTTTGATGAACTCTAGCCTAAATATATAAAAGGAAATCCTTTTTTATGCAAACTGAGGCAATTTCTAAATGAGTTACTTAAGTAAGAAGAGCTAATAAGATCTTCCACAGATAAGCAAAAAATAGAAAATAAATGCTGTTACCCCTTACTTAGAGAATTTCATATTTTGGGTTGTGTGTGTATGTGTGTGACTTAATTTTTTAAAAGATCTTAGTAATTTTTAGCTATTCATGGGCTTTTTAAATATCTTCCTCCCAATCTCCCCCCCAGTATATTCTGAACAGTTTCTTATGTTATTACATGTCATTATTTAATCATATGTATATCTACCCTGTTATTGAGCCATTTGGTTATTTCCAGTTTTTTCACTATTATTAAATGATGTAATGAAATATTGATACCTTATTGGTTTACATTAAAGTATTACTAGAAGAATTTTTTAGTTTAAAAGATTTTTTTGATGAAATAGACTCATTTATATTTCTATCAGCATTTAATGGAGCACTGCCTTGCATCCTTTCATGATATTTAGCAGTAAAATTATGTGCTGTGTTACAGCTTTTCTTTGACTACTGAGTTTGAAAATATTTGGCCATTTATGTTTCATTTATGAATGTCCATATTTTGAGAAAATTTTGCTGAGTGCTTGTTTTTCCTTTGGTTTATTCAGTGTTCTTAATATATTAAAGACACTGACCTTTGTGATCACATGCATCAGTCTCCATATCCTACTCCCCCATATTTTGGTTTCTTTACAGTTTGTAATGATTTGTTTTTAATATTTGAGTTTTCACTCTTATTGTAGCTACATCAATTAAACTAGTCTTTTCATTGTACTTTTGACAAGAACTCCTGATTTAAATTTTTATATATCATCATGTACTTCCTTTTATTTTAAAGTTTTATTCTCTATAGTTTAATATTTAATTCATTATTTTGTTGTATGGGTTCAGAAGTTATGTATGGTGTCTAACTTAAAATATTTTTACTTTAAATTGGTTTGACAGTGGTCTCATCATCATAATTATATAAGACTTCCTTTTCCTCAAGATTGAAATGCTATCATTATCAGACAATCAATTATAATGTTTGAGTTTTCTGCTTTGTTCCATCGAATTATGTCTTCCTTTGCCAGTACTGCATTACTTTAGTTATTATAGCTTCTTAATGTGTTTTAATATTTGATATTATCATTCAAGGTCATCTACATAACTTTTCTTTATAAAATATTTCTTGTCTCTTCAAAAAGAGATGAATTTTCAGGAATCATTTTATCAAGTTCCAAAACAAATTTTAAGAGCACATTGTAAACAATTTCATTTTTCATTTCTTTTAATGCTTTTTCTGTGTGCTCAGATTTCAGACATTGGTCTGTACAGTTCATTTTACTTTTAAAGTTGATTAATGAAATAATTCTACATTTAGAAAGTTTATTTGAAACAACACAGGATAGAAACTAATGAGTAAGTTGGTTAACTAATGTATGATTAGAGACTCTGAAGAAGTTCTTAGTTTTCTTTAATGTTTGTTTTTCTTGCTTGAATGTAGAATTGTGTTATGCCTGCAGTATGTAAAATCAGCCAAATTTTCCCCTCACTTTTAAATCATGCAATTATTGTCTTAGTTCTGAATGGTATGATTGGAAACAAAAGGTCAGTTTGAATTTTATGGGTATATATAAAACTTAACTCTAACTATTGGAATTAAATACAAGGGCAGTCTAAATAATATTCAATTTATATGTATATGAAGCTAATTTAAGGGATCAAATGGCTCTTACTTGGATCATTTCAGTGAAAGTAATTCTCCAGTGAACTGTATATATTTTCACCCATAAACAGAATAGCACATACAATTTAATCTTTCTATTTAACTGCATTCATAGTAAATATCTGGTGGTGTTGTCCACTTATGCTAGAATGATGCTGCAAGGCATCAGAGAGACATAAAGTATATCTTGCTTCTAGTCCTATTTTGTTTTACTGTTTGATTTGTAGAATTTTTGTTTTCTCTCTTCTTGGCAGCTGCTACTTTTTTTGCTATCATTGTTCCATATCTGACAGTTTTTCACCTCCCTGTTTTGAATAGTGCTTTCAGTCTGTAATGGACTAGTAATCCAATTTATTTGATTTTCACATACAATTCATAAGGTAGAAAAACCTGTCACATTTTCTTCTGAGAAAAATCACTTGATTTTTGGTGTAGACCTTTGATGTTAACTTTGAATGTTGAGTTACTTATTCTTTGTTCTTGTTTTTGGTCGTTTTTAATAGCTGAAATTGTCAGGTAGCAAGTAAAAGTTTACTTTTAAGTTATTTAGGATTTAGTCTGTTCTCTCAATGAAATAACTAAGGATTTTAGTTTGCTAGGTTGGTTCAGTATATACAAAACATTTAAGGTTTTTTACTGATTAGAAAAATATCTGGAGTAATAATTTCAACCTCTGCGTAATTATTATCATTCATGCCATTTTGGAATTTAAGTAAGGCCACTGGGCTGGAATTGGTGAAAGTGAGAGGTAGGAGAGCTTGAAGTGGTGGAAGTTCGTAATAGCACCTGTGGGGTTAGGGCTAGAAAAGTATTTGGAAATGTGGTGGGTTGCCTAAGTTGTCAAATAGTTATTTGAGCTTAGACAGTGTTTGTAAGAACTCTGATAGCAAGGTTGTATCTAAGTTGTATCTAGCTGTACTCAGCTGCTGAATGTATGCCTGGAAAAAAAAAAGGATGATTGGATTGATGTAGGGATTTGAGGGATGAGATTGCAGAAGAACATTACAATTTGTGGTGCTGGAGTTTAAGATAACTTAACCTAGGCTGGTGGAGTGGGACAGACTAGAAAAAAATATAAAAGAGTTGAGCAATTTGTAGAAAAATGGGAAAAGGAGAAGAAATTGAAGATTTCAATGAAGTACAAAATTAAATAGCATAAACAAATTATGAGAACAGGAGGTATAGAAAATGTTACAGAAGAGAAATGATAAGTAGTCTCATCATCCAGACCACTTTCCTGGCCTGTGTAGTTTTGTTAATTGCTTTTCTGTATGCTATGGCAATGTTGAAGTGTATTTTTTTAAAAAGTTCTCATTTTATTGTAGGAATTTACTTATTTTCTGTTCCCTACTGTGAGCTTCCTGAGTACAGAGGTTTCTTAAATTTTACCACTTAATGGTACATGTTATACCTGTTAAGTGTCTAGGTGTTGAATTTAACAGAATGACTATGATTGTGGTCATTGAGGAATAGTATAGTTTAGGACAACAGTCTTCATGGGAATTGCTGCTGTTGAGAAGAGGTTAGAAGTTTTCAAAATAGAAGAGGTCAGAAATGGGAATGTGTGAATCTATCTGTCTTCACTGTATGTCCAGAATAGAAATCCAAATTACTGCTTTATTTTGGTTATTCTTTTCATTCCTAGCTTTTTCAAGATATTAATCATTTTCATATTTTGCATGAGGTGATTAATTTGCTTCCTTACTAATTTTAAAATCAAACTTTTACTATTTCCACTATTTCTTACTGCCTTTACTTCCTTAATCTTCAGCTGCATGCATTGTTAGATGTTAACATTCACCATTTAGACTCTGACTTGAAATCTTTACCTAGTCCTTAGAAAACTGTAATAGATATGTAGTATGTTTGTAGAGTCATACAAATTTAAGTAAATACCATGATTCTCTTTATTACACTGCTGTGAGATATTTTTTAGTTAAAGATTTTAAATATCAGTATGTATCGCCCAGATTTCACATGTTGATTAAATCTGATCATGTATGTAAATCACTTGTAAGGGAAATAGAAAATATTCATTGCATATCTCCTTAGAAATGTTTATAACTTTTAAATTGGTTTGATTTTATAAGATTACTAGTAGAATTGTACCTCAGTCCTGTTTGTTTGTTTGTTTGTTTGTTTGTTTTATACTGCACATTTGCCTCCATTCAGCAACAAAGGACTTTGAATAGTATTAATTACTTAGACTGAATAGAAAATCTGAGAATCTTTAGAAATTGTTTAGGCCTTTTTATTTAATTATGAAGAAACTGAAGAGCAGGGAGATGAGGTGATTCTTCTTGCATATGCATAGATTAGTTTTTGTTTCAGGACTGCATACCTGATCTTCTGAATGTTATTAGCCCAGTGTGTATTTTCCTGGTGCCTTTCTGGTATAAATTAGTGTTAATTTGACTATTTCTCCTTCCTTTTTAAAATTGCCAGTATGTGCCAAAGTTCTTTGTTTTATATTTAAGATGACATTACGATACTGGGCTCACTTTAAAGTGATGAGTGAGGTATATATTTGAAGTGTTTATAGATTCAAAGCATTAAACTTCTTCATGTGCCTTAATTCTGACATCATGTACAAACTTCTCTGAAGTATAAATTTACACATTACTAAGATACCTAAATTTCCTGAGTGAAGCATCATATATTCAGCTAACAAAAAGAGCTTATGGTTAACATGTTCATGTTATGTATCATAAATTTTCTTTTAGAAGACCAAGTAACCAAATTATGATCATGTTTCAGCAACCAGATATTAATTTTGAAGATTTTTTTAATTGAAGTTAGTTTTTGTTTTCCTGCTTATTGTAGCTCCCAGCCTTTAGTGTAAAGCAGTACCTCCCATTATGCCAGTATGTGAGCTATTTGTTATTAGTCTATGAGATAAGTATTTTGAGTCAGATTTTAAACTGGTAGCTTCCTTCATTGAGATAGTTTTCCTATGATAAATATTGGAATTAAATGGGTGTGTATTGTGCTGCAGTTGATTCACATGCTAGTTTTAACATAATATCTTATTTATTATGTTGTAACAAACTTGTAACAAATGGTTCTTCGGCTGTCATGCCACATGTCTTGACATACCACACATCACTTATTATTATATGCTAATGTTTTGTATTTATTCATTCCACAAAAGTCTGTTGAGTGCTGACTCTGTGCTAGACACTTTTCTAGTTTCTGTGGACTTAGCAAATAAAATAAATACACCAAAAAAATCCTAATCTCATGAATTTATGTTCTAGTTATATTAGAAATACCTTTATTATTTCTGTTGGTTTTGAAGTAAACTGTATTTTTGCACTTTGCAGTTGTGTATATCTTTACATATGTTGATAATCCAGCTCTTTAAAATAATTTATAAAAATTTATTTGATCAACTTAATTTGCTTTAGACTTTTAGTTGATATTTATGTGCTTTCAAGGTAAAAAATTATATTACTCAGAAATAATGGTTATTTCCTTATTATAGCAGAGCATTAATATTTGTGAATGAGGCTATTTGACCTTTCATTCCTGCTTTTAATGGAAGTTTTTTTCTTATTCAGTAATAAGTATGATGTTGACTTTTGGTTTAGAATAGTTTAAATTATATTAAGGAAGCAATTTAATATTCCTGACTTAAAAAAGAAAATTAAAGCAAGTTGAATTTTATCAAATAATGAAAATGTAATCTTCATGAAATGTATGTTTTCCACATTTGACCTACTGGTGTGTCATGTTAATAATTTTTTTCATTAAAGCTTATTGTGAGCTTGTTGTAGTCTGTTACTTTGTCAATGACTTGTATCTCTGAAATAGAGATTAACCTACCATCCATTTTTATCTCTAGAGATTTATCTAGAATCCCCTTAACCTTTGACTTAATTGTGTATGTATATCTTTATATATAGTGATACTTTTAAATACATCTTTAGCTCAGATCATTTTCTTTGATCTGTGACTTATAATGCCTTTGAAAACTGTTTTTGGAAGTAGTTTCATGTTTCAGTTTTGAGTGTTATTCTGAAGCAAGTTCTTTTTTATTTAGGAAACTTTAAAAAACGATTAATTTCTAGCACAAGAACAATGCCAGTGTGAATTGATTATGCAGCATATGTTCATAGTAAGCAGTTATGAGTTTCTTTTCTTACATTGTATTTGACACACTTTAGAATACTAGAAGTTTTTATTAATCCTTGTTGTTAGCAGACCCATTAATGGAAGTTGTGGGACAAATGTAGAGAATTATTCTCATTCTATCATGTGACTTTAAATATATAGAGGTAGACTCAAGACTAGTGATGTTCTTTTTTTTCTTTAGTGCAGTTCTCCCCCAAAATTAGTTATGTAACTTTAGATACCCTATTTCATACTAAAGGCAGCATTTACAATCAGTATCTCACTAATTAAATAGAGATAAAATTGTGGACGTGGAATGTTACAAATATAAACATCTTTATTCATAAATTTAGTCATTGGTAACACACTTAAGTACATTTGGTGTGCTATGCACTGTGGATGCATTTGCACCAACAGTCAAATTGTAATAAGAATTGTGAAAGAAAATGTACAGCTTAGTATGAAATTTGGGGAATGCAGTGACTTAATTTAGAAAATGCTTCTGAGGAAGTTTATTTAAGCTGAAGCTTGAAGGGTAGGTAGGAATTTTGACTACACAGAGATTGAGCAGGAGGAATTACTGCTACCATCATTAAATAGGCATGTATTCTAGCATCTTTCCATATATTTAAAAGTTGTTAGATAGTAGTGTTCTTAAGTTTTAGATGAAGAATTTAAATATTAAAAAAAAATTTTTTTTTCCAGAGCTACTTAGATCTTATGTGGTGGAGCTGGGATTTTATAGGTCTTTCCGACTAAAGCCAAAGTAGTGTTACGTTAGGATAAACTGGGAAATATTTTATTAACTATTAAATAACATTATAACTTTCCTATTTTCTCTTCTTTTTACAACACGATCCTGCTTCCACTGTGAAATAAATTAAATAAAAGTAGGATGCTTAGGACTATTTTCACACATGTATTTTCAAATATACACATTCATATTTATGTAGACATATATCAATAAACTTTCTGATTGTGAAAGTAACACAAGTTTGAGAGATTTCAGATTCTCTAGAACAAAAGAAGGAAATAATCTCATCATCTAGAGATAGTAATTTTTTACATTTTTTGTACATTTTATTGCATTAGTAGTTAGATATTATTTTTTTGAAAATTGTAATCATACCGTGTACCCAATTATTTACTAAAATAAAAATTATCGCATCTTATCAATAGTAAAAGTTTTTTACTGATAGTAAATTATGTTCAATTGTAAAGTATGTCTGTTTTTGGAACATTAATAATCTTGTTAAATAGTGTCATTTTATAATGATTGACTTTAGCATTATATATATAGATAGTGAGAATGAAGTGGTCTTACATTTTTTTATGAAATCAAATGAAAAACATTCTGTTACAGTCATTTTTAGGAGTCAAATTTGGTAAATCATTTTTTTAACCTTGGTGCTCTGATGAAGTGAAGTTTTTATAAGAGGCACTTATAATCTAATTTCTCTTCTGGTTTTCTCATCTTTATGAACTATAAATAACTCCCCAAAATAAAACCTTAATGTTACTTATAATTTACCGTTACCTCAAGACGTTGTACTAACAGTTTCACTAATTTTTTTATGCTAGTACTTCTGTGCTATCACAAACTTTACCTATTGCATGCAGTTTGTTTGCTTTGTGAATACAGAAAAGTAAAACCATTTGGATTTCAGTCCTCTATTTAAAAGGACAGTTCCACAGGCGTATGTTTCTTTCATTTGATTTTGTTTTTTTTGGTCTCTAGTATATATCCTTTATTTTTGTAGATAGATCACAAGGATGCCAAGAGAGATTTAAAATATTTGGTAATATAAACTGTGCTGCATTTTGTGTTTATCAGTTTTTAAAAATGTTAAATGTCAGATTTAATTTTTATCTAAAATAGTCATTTATTTTGCCTTTAGTATATTTGTCCATTCCTTTTTGGTTTATAATGTGTCATAGTGATTTGTGTTGATCTGTTTCTTTTGTGTGCATTATCACCAAAAGATGTTAAATACAGTAGCAGAACTTTACGTAAGTAATTTAAGAAACAAGGAAATATATCTTAAGAAGAAAATCACAGCATCTTTCCATAGCAATCATACAAAAATCGGTGAAACAAAATTTAAGGAAAACCTGATAATCATTCATTGTAATTTACTGTAACTTTTATTTCAAGTTGTTGGGTATAAGCTGAGTGTGTGTGTATATGTATATAATAGGTAGATACATTATTTACATGTTAGCTTTATAATGTATAGATAAATAATTCTCTTGCCTTAGCTTCTTTGGTGATACATTTTATTGAAAATGTCTCCATTTTTGAATATGTAAAGTATTACCATTTTTATTTCATACATAAAAATTATTTTTACATTATTTTTCCTTTATTCTTACATAGTATTTCTTTACCGTTCCTACCCCCGCATCCCCTATACCTGTTATCTGATCAGCATGGGAGTTCCATTTCCAGCCTGTATCTGTTTACCCCTCCTTTTTCAACCTGGACTTATTTACCCCTTCCTTAGGCAACCTTGTGGTCCCTACTTCTGGGAGGTCACCATATTGAAGATGAACATAGTGTGGACACCCGCTTGGCATAGTGCACTACAGCCCAGAACTCCTGCCCTCAAGAGAGCCTCAGCCTCCCAAGTAGCTGGGACTACAGACGGTGCTACCATGCTCAACTATACCTGTTATCTGATTCCTTTTCGAAGGCATTTTATCTTTGAGGAAACCATTTATTTACCTGTCCACCTACCCATTCTTTTAAGAAATATTTGAATTAATATATGCTATAGATTCAGGTATATGATGTGAAATGAATGGGGAAGAGAGTAAAAATTTTTGTGTGACTGTCAGTACTATTGAGGCATCAGATGAGATGCTTTATTATTTCCATTTTACAGATGAGAATTTTGCTTGAGGATATTAAGGATTTGTAAGCAGTAGAGCTCTGATTTCATCACAGGAATATCTGATTTTACACAGTATTAACTTCCTAATGGGAGATGACAGTATATTTCTCCACATATCTTTTTTCACTACATTTTCTAACTCTTATCACTGCCTTGTCGTTACCTTCTTAAAACGTGAACCTAGGACTGCAAGAAGCAAAGACTCAAATTACAAATATAGATATCAAGAATTCAGTAGAAATGAAAATCAGGTAGAAAAAAATACATTCTGAATAAATATATCAATCTTCAGCCATCAAATGGTAAAAATCTTTGCTCCAGCCTGCAAATTCCTGTTGTTTATGAGTGGTTCTCTGAATATCTGAGTTGAGAATTATGGTTATGTAGTGTCTCAGTAGAAAAAGAAAATATCTTGCACCATGATGTCCGATGTGGATGATTTTATGCTGACCAGAAAATATTATTGGAAGTAATTGTCTATTCAAGTTTTAAGTATGTCAGAAACATAGGGTTTGTCAAAACCTTGCAGAGTGTTATATAGTTCAGTATTGGTATGTGATGAAACTGAACTTGAGACTAACTCATTGTCTTCTCATATAATGGTAACTCTGTGGCTATATCATAGTTATTCTGACTTGCAGCTTAGTCCTGCATACCAAACTAGAAGTAATTAAGATGAAATGGGAAGATTGATGAGAGCCAAGAATACAAAATATTGTCAAAAAATCAGTTGGCACAGAAAGATTGTCTTCAACTTTTACTTAGCTAGTATACTTTTTTTCATACTTTCTTAGTTTATTTCTTTTTGAAGACTATGTTAGATAGAAATAGATACTAGCCTTGGGAATAATTTAAAAGCCCTTTTATTAACATAAATCAGTTTGTTAGCTTTTGGTTCAGTTAGGTGCAATGAAGACATTTTAAATTCACTAGACTGAAAACTGCTTCTGAGAGTAGTATTTAGTAATACAAGATGATCCTGTTGATGCTCAAGTTTTAAAAATCTCTTCTACTCATTTCTACCTTCTACTTCATTGTCTCTGAATTTTGGCTTATCACATTCTTTATTTTTAACTGGACTTCCTTTTTTCATTTACTAGGAGACAAAAGTATTTCTCCTCTTTGTAGTAAAGGCCATCCTACCTTTTATATTTAGGTTTGTTTTTTTCAAGCCTTCTCAGCCAAGAGTGCTGGTTCATACACAACTTACCCAAAAAAAGTGTGTTTTTCTCTCTTCTTAATATTTAAAGGATTTTAAATCCGTGTTAAGCATATCTTTCTGTGTGCTCTTAATCATTATTGGTACGCCTGTCATTAAGCAATAAAGTACTTAATTGTTACTATTCAGGGTGATGTTCAAAGAGAACTATTGATGTGGACTGTACTGGAAATTTGGAATTAAAGCAGTGTTATATTCACATGACTGAAAAAAGAATTCAGATAGGAGAATGAAAAGAATGAAGTGCATGAATGGACATGTCTGGGTTATGGGTAGAGAGTAAGAATAAGGGGAAATTTAGGTCACATGAGTGAGTGAGTTTCCAGATGTGTAAAAAGAAAAGTTGGAAGCTCTGCTTAAAGCTTCCCAGAAATTCCTTCAGAGAAGATACATTTCTACGAGCTTTAGCTTTTAGTATACTGCTGACTCTAGCTCATGTTTTTCTTTATCATATCTACTACTTAATACTTTCTATTTCTGTGGATTATTAATTTGAATACTATTTTGGTCTGATGATATACAAGTGTATTTCTTGCTCCTTGTTTTATTCGGTCAGTGGTCGTGGGAATTAAAAAGGCAAGAATATACTCCTGTGATGACAAATATTTAACAATAAATAATTGGTATGAAATATCAAAGAGGTGATATTAGTTACAAAAAGAAACTCTGTTAAGGTCTCCTGACTAGCATTCTATAGTAAATTAAAGGTATGGATTTGTGAATCCCTTGGATGATGAGTACTAGAGTCCAAGTGGTTACTCAGCAATAGCTGTGCCTCACAAACTACCCTATATTAGGATTTTGAGAAGCTGTCTAGGACAAGGGGACAAGTTCAGGAAGGCATTTGACAGCATGAATATAGACTAGTAGCTAGTTAATACAGTTAGCTATGTTAATAATTTACAGACTGTCTCAAATTATTTGACATTGTTTTATGAGAGTTATGCACTATGGTATACAACTTTCTCTGTGGGGTGAACATGAGAGTTCTCTGTAGGTTTGACAAGTTGTCTTTTCGAAGTGAAATTCAATTAGGCTTTGTCAGTTTTGTAAGTCTCTCAGAATTTAAGAATTGGGAGAGTAAACTGTCAGATGTTGTACATGCAGATATCATTAACAGTGATGAATTGGATAGGTTGAATACTTCCTTAGTCAAATTTAGACTCTTAAGAGGATTTAAGATTGGAAAATTCATTATATGTAATAACTTCGGTGATTTTTTTCTGGTTATGTATAAGCACTTTATATGTGATATCTTTAATTTTCTCAAAAAATGTTTAACATAGGTAAAATACTTTTACAGATGATGAAATTGAGATCCAGGGGGTTTAAGTAGCTTGCTTGAGGTTGTATAATAATTGAAATAACTAGGATTTAAAATTAAAGCACATTTAAAGCCATACTTGGGTATCAGGTTTCCATGAAATTCTATGGTTTTGTGAAATTAACTTTCCCACGTTAAATAGTTTCTAATTGTAGGAATTTGCTCAGTTACTTACAACTTGAATATGGTGAGAAGAAACCAAACCCAACATTATTCCCTATGCCAAATTTGTTTTATAGGTTCAGGAAAAAACAAACATTTTAAGCATAGGAACATATTATTGAGTGCCTTTTAAATTTTGTAATATATACTTTGTTTTTTTCTGGTCTTTGGTACATTACAATTCTTATTACTTTTGTAATTTAATTTCCTTACTCTTTGCTTTTCCCATTGACTGTTACCAAATTCATCTACAGTTTCTTTGTAATACCACTTCAACTTTCCCATATTTTTTACATCCACATTTGATTTTTTCCTATTAGTTAATGACTGCTAAATCCCCATGTCACTCTTATGTTTACTCTCTTCTTTATTGCTTACCTGTTTTGGTTGTGCACAAAATACTTTGTTTTGCATCACATCTTTTTTATGATGAAGTAAATGTGAACATTTATGGAATTTAGTCAATAAGCTATCTTGCCCTATCAGTTTTTGTGCCTAAATTTTCTCACTAACATTGACCTCCATTGTCAGATAGGATACCATTTATATGTTATCTTTTCTTATATGTATCTATGATTTGATACTTATATATTAATTTGTTTAATCCTGATAAATGATTCTGTGGACTTTTAAGGTTGTTAATTCTTAAATCATTTAATATCAAATTAAGTATAAATGCAGAATTATTGGAGAAGTCTTGACAATTATAGATCTTCACCTTTCTCTTCTTAGTTCTTTATTCTTTTAAATTTATTGAGGTAACAATGATTTATAACTCTGTGTATGTTGTAGGAGTACAGGTTTACACCTTTCAGATATATGTTACCACATCATACCTACCAACAAAACACCAGTATATGTTTTTACACTCTACTACTTTCTGGTCAAGGTGTCTTTTTTTCAGTGGTTTATAGACTGAGAAATATAGCCTTGCAGCTTTTTTCCTACTCTATACTAGAAAAAAAGCAGATTGAGCTCTTTTATGGTTTTTCTAAGAATTTTTGTTTTGAATATTAATGGAGAAATGAATGTGGATAAAATTGGGATGAATAGTATATGTCAACATTTTTTTCCTAGAATCATGTGTAATATATTTTTGATAGGCAAAGGAAAATACACCTTATCCTTTGAACTTTGGGAACATCAAAGACTTAGGTGGATAAGAATTTAATAAATTAGTAGAAGTGAAGAGTTAAAATTGAAGGCTGTCTTAGTTACTTAGCATAAATGTGGAAATAGAGACTTTTTAATGTAAGATAGTGAGTCCATCTTAAAGGGAATATTAAGAATAAGTACAGGAACTAGGATTTAACTCTACTTCTGACACAAGAACCCGTGATTGAAGTCATTATTGTTTTAATTTGATAAATAACGGATTATAAATTCCTTGTTCAACTTAACTACTAAAGTAGCATTTCATATCAGATAAAGTGCATATAGTGTGCTGTAGATATTAATGAAATGTGGTTAGCTAAGAATTATTTAATTTCTTTAAATTTTATCAAATCTGAGCTAAGTCTGATTCCTTGGCATATTTTTAAGTATTATTTTCTTTTAACTTTGGTTCTTGCTTATCACTGGTAAAGATATACTTTGGTATAATTTGGAAATACAGATTATGTTTCTTTTTATATTTTGTCAATTTAATTACTTAATTATGTTTCAATAATTAATGCTGAAATTGAACATTAGAAAGTTAACTGCATTTAAAGTTATAACATGATACGATAGTAATAGAAGACTTGGATTTCATTCTCACCTTTTAAACTGTGTGACCTTGGCAGGTTTTAGTAACTCATTTTCAGTTTCCTCATCTGGAAAGAATTATGCTACCCATCTCATAGAAGGGAGGTATTAGAATTAAAAGAAATTATGGCTGTAAAAGGGCTTAGCAAAGTGGCTGGCATAATTAATCAACAAAAAAAGTCACTATTAAAAACAGTTTTAGTTACAATATACTTTATTAATAATTCAAATATGTTAGGCACTTATATTTTCTTAAAATATGTTAATTAATTGACCATTAAGTTTAAAATACTGAGTTTTTAGAGTGAATTAGCTATTTGAACTAAAAACCAAATGAAAAATATTAGTGGTTTTGATTGTGTCCATCTTATTGTATTATCTCTGCTTCTGACTTAAATTTCCTTGTTAATATTACTTGTATGCATCAAAATTTGTTCACATCTACTAGAAGAAAAGGAAAGAAAGTAGCAAAGTTTAAAGTTTTTTTTGTTTTTTTTTTGAGGAGAGTAGACTTAATGTTTTAGGAAAGGCGCTTTGGACATTCATATATTTTGAATATACATGTTAAGTTTATCTTTTTGATGTATTAAATGTTGACTTTCAAATTACTAATTTACTTGGAGAGCTTTGTTTTACAAATATCACTAAGGCTCCTAAGAACTTTTTTTCTCCAAGATATAATCTTAATTGATTCCTCTGTTGGTCAGCTAGATTTGAATATCTTGGATTTTAACAGGTCATGTGTAACCCTTTAATAGTATTTACTTGCCCTGCTCTGTTTTTTCCTTTAAAGTCTCTTAGTCAAGGTAATATGGCTTCCTGGCTGACTTTGTTATGAAAATTATGTCTCCATTAAAGAATATTTGTAAATTATTTGTGTCAATTCAGAACTCTTAGTACTTGTTACAGGACAAAGTAAGTCAAAATATTTATATTTGAGTTGGGTTCTCTTTTTTTTTTTTTGAATAAAATATATAAACTGTTAAATATACAAGTATTTTCATTTAAACTTTTGTATTACCATATTTCTGTATTTTATGATACCCTGTTTAGTGTATATCTCATAAAATGACTTATACGAGATCAGGACTTGGAACTAGAATGAGGCAGACGAAGCACCTGGTGCGCAACACTTAAGGAGGCTCTTGGATTTTATGGTTCCAGTCCTTTTCTAAGAGAAGTAGGCTATGTGTAAAGTATTATCATTTTAGTTTAGCATAACCTCATGCGTGCTTGGGTGTTTTATAAAAAATTGGTAAGAATAATATAGTCTAACCCAGTCATATCACTCAGAATAAATGTAAACTACTTTAGAAAGATACATGACTGTCAGTGTCAGAAATTCCAGTTCAGTAGGCTCATCTTCAATTGAAATATACTTGGTTTTATCTACTGGCAGCTACCTGAAATCATTAATGTTATATCATAAGTTTCAATTAAAAATATACTACATTCAACTTGTTTTAAACTCGGGTTGAGGTAATAATTATTTTACCCTAATTTTACTACATTTCTGCTAATTTTAAGAATTTTTAAACATTTTGTTCCCTCTTTTTTTTTTCTTTTGAGCGCTACATCTGGAATTGCTCAAAACCTGTTTGCCTTTTTAAGAGAACAGTTTGCAATGAAAGTATAACTTCTTTAGAGGTGAGGTTCAAGTTAACGAATAATGATGAACCATAATGTGAGGAAGCATAATAGTGAATTATTATTTGGCAAATATAACTAATGCAGGCATTAGCTGCTAAAGCCATTAATAAAGTACCACTTGCAGAAAGCTAGAGAGATAGGTAACACAGTACTTTCTGTGTAAACTTGCAGAATATAAACTAGAGTACAACTTAGTTTATTCAATAAGGACTAAATTCTTTAAGTTTGATATGTTTGTAGGTTCCATGATTAATGTGTAACTACAGTATGAAAGGAGTATTTAGAATCTGTTAAAATTTGTAGATGTGACATCATTGTCAAGTCAGACATTTTATTTCTCAAAGTTAGAATTTATTTAAATGCACTTTTTTTCAAAAATAAATTTTTATTTCTGTTTACACTAGTGCCAAAGTAAGTTTTCCTAAATAGAATTATTTAATATTTAGGTCTATTGACAGTGTTTAAAGTAAACAAAAATAAACCCATAACAACCAAGGGTGGAGGAGTATCTAGATTTGTTTTTAGCTTTCTTTTTCATGGTTTCTCAGAAGTGTATCATATTATAAATACATTCAAAATGTTTTGCTCTGAGGATATGTAGCATTCCTATAAAGGTTAAATCAATAAAAATGATTTGGACACATTCCTAAGCCTTGCTAGAACAGGTAGCTCGTTGTTTTAGGTACCCTTGAGTTTCTGGAGCAGATCATTATGGCGTAGCCAAAGAACTTACTAAAAGTTGCTTTCTATGTGTAGATGCATCAGCTTAGAAAAAGTAAGATTTTTCTGGTCTTCTAGAAATGAATACTTAAAGTAGCCCTGTGTACATTAATTTAATGATGTGTTTTAACTCAGTTAAAGTTTTGAAGCCTTTTTTTCCTTTTCTCCGAATGCTGAAGATACACCATAGTTGATAAGGAGGTATGTACAGGAAAAATGCAGTGGTCAATCCTTTCCAGCCAGTATAGAATAAATGGTAGTCTTCTGATTAAAGAAAGGGTCATATATTGTAATTGTAAAATTAGAAATATGGTTCTTTTTAGTCTTGCCAGTTTGGAGGAAAATTCTGTAGTTACTGAGATCTCTGAGTAGTTCAAAAGACAAACTTTAATTTGAGCATTTATTTAAAAAGCATATGTATTTCTTTTATACTCAGGATTGGTTTCTTGGTATGGTAGAGTTTTATTTAGATTTTGCTGTTCATATAATGTATTTGAGTATTTAAGTTTTAAGTTCATGTGTAAGTTTTCAGATCACATTTCAACAGCTACTTTTTAAAAAAAAGATCTTTGTCACTAAATAATGAGTAAGATGATTTTTCTTAAAGAATCCTTTACAGCAGTTTTGAGATTATTAGTAGATTTTGCATCATGGAAATGCAATGAATTGCCTATGTTTTTGAGTAAGGTTTAAATCATTGTGGAAAATTTGAGTTACGCATGCTAATGTAGTTTTATTATAGAGCATCTTTTCTATCATTTTGTACATGTACTATATAATTTGTAAATAAATACTTTATAAAAATATCTTATTAAATTATTTATTGGTGCATGTGATTTTATTTCATTACCAAGAAAATTTTAATGTCTCAGTAAATTTTTTTATTTATATAAGCATATAGGGTAATTTAACCATTTAATAATTAAATAATTTAGCAATTTAGGCCAATGTGCATTCAAAAAATAATTTTTAAGTATGTCTTGATGTAATCATGTTTTTAAAAATAAGACTTTATGAAACTAAAAATGACAGCATGACAATTTTTCCCAGATACTTATTAATTAATAATAATTTAAAAATTCTTAAAACACTTAGTTTTTAACACATAGTTCCTCTCTATTACTATTGATGTACTAAAATATTCTGCAATATGACTGTACACATTTCATGTACATTTCAGTATATTTTAAGGGAAATATGCTGTTAAATCTTTATTGCTGAATCAAGTGTGAAGTTCTGACAATACTGATTGTTCCAGTCTAACTTAGATAATAGCATTTTTAAAATGAGATGGAAACTAGAGGAGCCTTTAGGGCAAGGGGGAGAGAACATATTTGTGTATTTAGTTATAACAACTGAGGTAATATAAAGAATTCTGTGTGACACTGAAGTTACTGATAATACCAAAGAGCTTTTACAATGGAGTGAAGTTAAGTTAATGTTCAGGGGTTTAAATTATATTGACTTTTATGTTTATATTGACTTATGTTTATATTGTTTTACCTATTTACTGTACAAGTGCTATCTGCTTTATGGATTATTGTCTTAAATGTTCTTATTTTAGTGTTGAACCTATATATGTAAGAGTAGTAGCTCTTTTTTTTTTTTTTTTTGCATTTTAGTTATGTGAATTACTTGAAAGCTTTACAAATTTCATGAAAGGCTGAAATTAATCTTCCCTGTTGTAACCAAGTATCCTGTCTACTTAGGACTCTACTATCCTGATGAAAGTTTTCACATAGATTATCCTTTTATCCTACTTTAAGAGTTAAATTCTTAGTATGAAATGCTTCTGTGCTTTTACAGTTTATTAATTTCATGAAAGACAGTGATTAATACAATGTAGATTATCAGCATAATGAAGTTTTCTTTCTGTGGTACTATAATTATGCAGGTTTTGTAATCTAATAGAAGTTCATGAAATAAAATAACAATTCACTTTTCCTTAAAAAAAGATATTTTTGGATTGAGTTTATTTACGTAAAAATACAAGAAAAGGAAACATCATGCTTTATTTCTATATTTGTGTTTATTTTCTAAGATCATGTTATACAAATGTAGTAAAACCTATGGGTTAATATATTAATTGAAGATGTAACGTTTTAATATAATATAAGATAAATGTGGATGTTGTAATCTTTTTAACTTCAGGGTGAATTTAGTTTATTTCATTTAGGTAATTTTAAATTACTTGGAAATGATGATACATTTTTACTTTAAGATTATTCTGGAAATTTGCAGTTTAAATTGGGAAGTTCAGCAGAGAAATTTAACAGTAAAATTGATTACTTTATTAATAATAATTGATTGTTATCAAAGTTATTAACAAAATGAGATAATCAAAATAAAAATTAGTTTTGCTTAAATTGCTCACCCAGGTTATTTTAGCAGTTAGTAAATATATAGAAAATAATACCTATTTAGCTCCAGTTCAGAATTGTTCTTGAGATAATGCCAGTAAATCAGGATCTTTTAGTAGGTTAATTATATTTATTTTGACCCTTGTGAATTGTTATAATTTGTTTAATCGATAATAGTTTTTAGTTAGTTTATAATTGGAAAACAATATCCTTGAATTTGCAAATATGTTTTTTTGACTTTTTTTTAGCTTTGAATTTCTCAGTAGATGCTTCTTGATCACTATTGTTGGTTTTTTAGATTGATATTTTTCTGTTGGTATACATGAAACATAGGTTATCTTCATCATAGAACGACAAACTACCTCATTTGATAATTTACAGGTTTTTTATTTGTTTCTGGTTTACAGACATCCCAAATTTTTTAGTCACTTATTTTTATTCAGATGTACATGTAAATGCATATCCTATATTAAAACACTGAGCTGGACTGATATTCAAAAGAAATTTAGTTTAATTTTGGTGGCAAATACTTGTTTTTGTATAAAAATATTTCATACTCATTCTTTGAAGTACCAAAACATCATCCTTATATTCCTAAAGAATGGCTGTGCATGTATAATACTTTATTGTTGATTCATTTCTATTGTCATTTACGTATTATTTCCTTCTCTTGAATCAAAAAAATAAATTTAGTAGTAGGATATCTCATCTTGAGGAATACAAAAACAAATGGTTTCACACAATCATGATTCATATAGTTTTGGTGGAAACATAGGTATATTTACATTTTCAAATGTTTAACTTAAGTCTTTAATATAAATATATTTTTATAGTTGATTTCAGAAGATACCATTAATATAAAAAAGCCAGTTTAACTGAAAAGTAAAATAAAATTAATTTGCTTTATTTTGTTGTAGAGATTATATGCTTTGCACAAGATGAATATAGCTTGTTAGGAATGTCACTTATTTAATATAACACGTTGGTACAATTTCTTAAAAATGGTTATTGAAATAGAGCAAATAACTGTTTTTAAACTAATTGTCAAGATAATTCTAAATACATTTTTGAGTATTTAGACTAATTGTCAAACTAATTGTCAAGATAATTCTAAATATATTTTTGAGAAATGTTAACATGGTAGAATTCCTAACCTCAGTATAATAAAAAATATGAACATTAAAATACTAAAATTTTATAGACATTACTAGAATTGTCTGTTTGGTAAAGAATTGCCAATTTCCTAGGGAATTGAAAAGTGAAAATTATTTTATCAAGATAAACTAGCATTTATCCTTTTTAAATTACAGCCCAGTTCACACTAGGTATACTGTTTATTCAGGTGTGAATTTTATGAGTATTAACAAGACTATATTTATCGGAGATGTATGATGATGAAGTTTTTTCACTATACGCTTATGTAGTAACCTTGATTAAAGGCACCTTAATTCTACAGTTCTTCTTTAAAGGCACCTTAATTCTATAGTTCTTCTTAAAGGCACCTTAGTTCTACAGTTCTTATTTTGTAAGTTGTTTTATATATATATATATAATATATATATATTATATATATATATTATATTAAGTGGTGGGGTTTTCACTTATTATGGAAAAAAAGATATAAAAATGCTGTAGAGTTTAATATCCTGTTTAGCAATAGCTATAAAGTGGAATGTTTGCTATTGTGTTGCTTATATTTATCAAGCAGTTTCTATGTCCTTAATAAATAGTATGTAATCCTATGTCCGTAATAAATAATATAAAGAGGAGGAAGTTTCAGAAAATTTGACTGTGAGGTGACGATATTGTATATAATGTAATAAGAGAACATTTAGTCTCCATTGCTATATAGTTCTTTAAAAAGTTATGTGTGAGTATATGGTCTGTTTTATGTGTTCGCTGTTGATTGGAGAAAAGCTTGTGGTCAACAGTGGCTGAAATTGTAAGGAAACTCCCTTAAATATTGTATAGAATTTCCCTATTATTTTTTAATTGTAACACAGATCAAAATGCATATCCACTGAATTCTCTAACCTTTGAAATAGCAATAAACTCTATTAAGTAGTATTTTTTCATTATGTGAGACTTCCCTTTCTAAAATTTGTTTTAAAATACTAAACATTTTTAGATTTCATGTATTTCCATGTACTTTAAAATGGTTAAATAGAATATTTTACTCTTTAGAAAGCACTGAAGTATTGGAATTTATTGTTACCTTTATTATGAGAGTTCAATAACAGATTTTTTTGGAGGGTAACATTTTATAAGTGGACTTCATTTGTGTAGGAGGTAAAATTAGTGCTTTAAGGTAACCTATTAGGAAGGTAGCTTATTCTGCTGAAATTAGAATTGATTTTTGTAGCACCCACTTAATAAATCCAGCATGGTAAATGACTAAAGCAAAAATAGTTTTGCTTTGTCACATACCTTTTGTTTGTAGGAAGTATATTTTTTTATTGAAGGTATTTTTCTGTTTGATCATATGTGTGCTATTTTAAAAAAACAGTAGAAGTAAATAGGTCCAGTGAACCCTTTATATGAAAATGTCTCTAAAGATATATGTTAGATAATAGAATGTATAATCTCAATGCTTTTGAGGAGCTTTGCTGCATGACCTCACTATTGACTTAGAGTTTTTGGATTTTAGTATCCTGGAACAAGGGTTAGAACAGCATGGAAAGTTGGTGTTTGTATGCTTTGGAGAGGAATTTGAGATGTTACCCTGTTTTGCCATCAGTCTTAAAGTATGCACGGGTGCATCATTAATCATAGGAAATGCAAAAATAAATAATTCGGTCCCATTGGATTTTTTAATATGAATACTTACCTTTTCCTTTTTTTGTATATACAGTTGAGGTATTTAGGTAACCCTTAACCTTTTGCTCCAACAAAGAAGTACAGTATAAAAATATTACCACAGTTTTCATGTGAGCAACTCTTGAGAGGGAAAAAGCCCTTCTAGATGAATATTTGTTAAAAAAAAAAAGTGATACAGAATGTCTTAACCCCAATACAGTACGTGGGGACCACCAGTGTATAAAATTGAAAGCACATGAGTTTTGAAGCACTAGAAAAGGTTTGTAATTGATTAGCGCTGCTTGAAAGTATTGAAGTACAGTGAGTTTTGATTTGTGAATGGTTCTATTCAATAAAGATTAATTCTGTGTGTTTGATAAAATCTTAGTGCCTTCAATGAGTTAGCTTTTTCCTCCCTCTGCAGTTTATTTAACCATCAAATATTTCAGTGTTCTTTTAACAAACTGGAACATTTCTATCTTACTGAATTTAACTTTAGCATGACTGATTTAAACAAGTCAGACTATCAGTGATTAGTTGGAAGGGTGTAATTGAATATATTATTTTTTTGTTCTTCTAAAATAACTAAAATTTGTCATAATACAATTATGTATTTTTCATGCCGTGTAACCTAGAGACTATTAGCAGGGTCATGCACTCGTAACATATTTTTGACCATTTTCTTTTAATTTTTTAACTACTTTATAATTTAGAAAAATTTAAAAATCTTATGTAATATTTTCATGTAAACTTTGGATTATTTATTATCATTTAAAATACATAAAATTGGAAAATTATTTTAAAATGGTTAGTAACATAAATCTTGGGAAATTGTATTGATATTTTTATCTTTCAGTATTTCTTGGAGTGGTCTGTGTATGTTTTTTACTTTTAAAATTATCTTTCTGCATTCTGGAGTTTTTTTCCTCTCCCTATCCCCTGCACTTTGAAATTTAACTCTTATTTAGAAGCAAGTTATACTTTGTCACTGAAATGTTGAAAGTATAAGTTTATTATTCTTGCTATATATACCACAACTGTTATTTTGGAAATCAGTATTTACACATCATGTTCATTCAGTCACTATTGTCAGTTCCAAAGGTGTTATTTAGAAAATTAGTCTGTTAACTGATATATTATAAAGCTGAATTTATTTTCATAAGTTCTTAATTTAGCTATTCCAAGTCTATCATTTTCATCAAAATTTATGATAAATAATGAACATATTTTGAGTAAAGCAGATAAAAGTTTTGTTTGATTCAAGAAATATGGTATATTGAGAAAACAGGATGCTCAAATATTTCCTTTCACCGTCCTGCCATCCTTCATCTCTTCCCTTTCTCTGCTTTTCTGTCTCTGTGACAGACACACACATTTTCACTCATTATATTTGAAGGTGAGGCAGTTGGTCACCTTATATGTCCCTCATCTAAGTAAAGCTTAAGCTTTAAAAAAGTCGTATACAAAATTGAAATATAATTTTCCACATTTTTCTAGATTGTTTTGATAAACATTATATGAGTTTAAAGCCTGATTTGAGATGTTTTTAGTTCAAATGGATTTTAGAATGGGGAAACGTTTGCAATTTGGTTATAACCTACATATAATACCGACTATCCACCTGTAATTAGTTCACTGTAGTGGGTTCATCTTAAAATCTCTATCCAGGCCCTGAAATACTTTTGGAAGGGGCTGGGAGGTTGACAAGGCCATGGGGGGTGTTGGGAGAGGGAGAGAGTAAATTCCCCTTTTCAAAAGAGAAGAATTAGTTAAGATGTCTTTAAAAATGGCATGTAATAGAAGAATTTTATTTAGTTCACTATTATGCCTTGTTTAGAAACTGGGTCAAGTTTGGAAATTTTACTGTAAAAATAGTTACTAAGGATATCACAGAAATAGAAGACCCCTTATGTTAGAATAGTGAACCTTATAACCCATTCTTTGTACAGTATCAGTTTTGTTTCTGTTGCTGTACTATTCCTTGAAATTTATGTTTCTGATCTAGTTAGAAAAGTGTATTTTTTTTTTAAATGTTACTGTAACATTGTGGTAGAATAATTTAACTGTTTCTGATGTCTGTTTTAAGTTCTCCTTACATATAACAATAGTTTTAAGCCCCCCACCCCTTTTTTTGGGTATTAACAGTAAAAGTTCCCATGCATAACCTATAATTATAATATGGACTTTAATGCTCTTGAGTTGTATATATATTCTGCTTCCTTAGTGTAAAAATTTTTGAAGTACCATCAAAAAGTAGTCTGATTACTGTATTGTATGTATTGTGACTCTGACAGCCTTTGAATTAGTCACTAAAGAAATTTGGTGTTTTTTGTAAAATACAAAGTATATGTATTCCCATTCTTTAAGAGAAACGTTTTTCTTCTTCAGGTTTAATTATTTCTCTTTGATTTTAAACTAAGAGGGATCCTCTGGTAGCCAGTTAAAATCTGTGAAGTAGGAGGAGTAAAGGAAACTCCAATCGTTAGTTGTAAGTTATAAAGCAAAGTTAATATAGGTATACACAACAAAAGGATTGATTTTAAAGGATAAAGGAAAATTTTATAAATTTGCCTTGTAGCTGGAGCATGTTGGACATCATAAGGAAAATCTTGTAAGTGATTAGATATTTTGCTATAATTCCATGTCAGCTGATGAATGTTGAAGTAGTTTCCATATGTGTATTAATACTAACTTGAAATTAAATATTAAGGGACTATAATATGTCTGCTTTCTTTTAAAGTCCACATGATTTAATAGGTATGGCTCTTTTAAATCATGCAAGCTATTCTCATGGAGTTTATTTTTCTTGAGACTAAACAGTATTCATTTCGTAGATCCAAGAATATGATGAAAAGAATCCTAGACTTTTCAGTGTTTGCTGTGTGTTTATAACAAGTTCTACACATGGGTAGTAGTGTGTACTTGTAAATTTAAAATTACTTAGAAAAATACAATTGATTATAACTTGTTAAAGACTTGAATCTTTTAATATCCTGGGCAAATATGAAGATCTTTTTAAAATTGACTGTTACAGACTTACAATTTTCAGTTAACTGTACTTCAGTTATATAAAATAGTTTAGAAATAGACTTAATGCAAATGTCTTAAGATGCAGTTTAAAATTATAAATAGATTTTAGTCGAGTTGTTAAAGAATTAACTGTACTACAAGTTTATTTCTGTTTTACATGGTAAAAGATAATGTTGAGATTATTTTGTGGTCTGTTATTTTGTAAAATTGCTTCCTTTTTGAAGTTTGCTTAAATATTGGGATTTGCCGGAATAAATACAATACTTTAATTAATTTAGTATCTGATTTTATTTCAGTGAGGTTTACTGAGAATATTAAACTGTTTCTTTTACTGCTTTAGCATTCTCATTTTTATAACTAGGAAACATTTTGCCTAATGGGAGATAATTTAATTTTTTCCTAATTTAAGTCCTGATTCTAAACATTAGATAAATTACCTATCTCTAATGTAAATACATACAGCAATTTCATTTTTCAATTTTTAATGCAACAAAAATAGCAGTATTATAATCTTTAATCTTTTCAAGAAAAGATAGCATTTTGTTCAGGAAACATACCTTTATGCTTAACAGGTTCATAGGATTTTAAAATATAACACTTACCCCAAAAGAAGTTTTGCTGACATGGTGTCACTGTGCTGAAGAGGCTGTTTGATGCCATAGTCCCTCCTTTTTTTTTCAGATAGATCTTGTGCCCTCTGTTGTAAATACTGCTTGCAGCCTTAAACTGAAAATACAAACCATATCCAAACCTTGTTTTAGTTTTACAGTATGCCTGGAGTACATAGACTTTATATTTATTTTTTTTTCTATCAAGAAATTATGTAGCTGGTAACATGTGAAAAGCAAGGAAACAAAACAAAAAGAGAATGAGCAAATATTTGAAGGACCTACTATTACTGCATAGACTGTGGTTAGAGAGCACTCACTGACTCTGTTGGTCTCGGTGGCTGGTAGTGACCTGCGGAGATTAACCATTTAAAAACCAGAGACTTCTTGCTGTCCTCCTGGAGAAAGTTTGCACCGCACTTGTGGTTCTGTGGTTGTTTGTGAGGCGAATGAAGCATTCACACAATCCAAAAAAGCAAAAGCTTTAAAACTCCTTTTTTTGCAAGCACTATTACTGGAGAGACAGAATCATGTGGTTTGTGACCTCACAGTGCTCAAAGTAAAGTGGGACTGCCTACCACTGTGCTTTTCCCCCCTTGCTCTTCTCTCTCTCTCTCTCTCTCTCTCTCTCTCTCTCTCTCTCTCCCTCTCTCCCTCTCTCCCTCTCTCCCTCTCTCCCTCCCTTCTCCCTCTCCCTCTCTCTCTCTCCCCTCTCCCTCTACTCTTTCTCCTCTCTATTTCTCTCTCCACCTCTCTCTCCCCCTCTCTTTTTCTCCTCTCCTCTTTCTCCTCACTCCTCTCTCTTCTCTCTCTCCTCTCCTCTCTCTCCTCTCTCTGACAAAAGACTTGTGGTAAGGCCCTTCCTGGCAT
This sequence comes from Uropsilus gracilis, assembly GCA_004024945.1. Lineage (NCBI taxonomy): Eukaryota > Metazoa > Chordata > Mammalia > Eulipotyphla > Talpidae > Uropsilus > Uropsilus gracilis. The sequence goes on along the minus strand of PVHY01005858.1, from coordinate 36,537 downwards.
ACAGAAGGATATAGCTTTTTAATTTTTGTGACTCATGAGGATTTGGATAGAATACAAATGCTGAAGGAGCCCAAACTCCTGTAAGGTTTAGCATTTGTAGAGCAGAACTTTGCAGTTTAGGCTCTCCTTTCTATCTACTCCCCTTGCCCCCCTCCCCACAGTTTTTTGGTTTTTTTTTTTTGCCTTCTTTATTTTTCATTATTATGTCTGTGGAAAAGTGAACAAAAATTGGCTCAAGGGGCTGTGTGAAATTCTGAACAACAGTGATGATTTACAGTAATTTACATCTTTGGATTGTATCACATTCTGGGGTCTGCTTCATATTTGCTGGGTGACTGAAGTCCTCTTTCTCTTTTTCTTGTCTTTTAAAACTTGTGAGTTTCTAAATCAATTTTAAAAAGTTTACCTTTCTTAAGATCTGGTTGCAAACTGCTTGCTGGACTTGTCTATAATTGGCTGTCATGAAAGTGTTAGTCTGGGAATTCCTTTACAAATATTAAATCATGTCTGTCTGCTTTATGTGCTATCAATATTAGTTGCTGCCTCTTCAGTAAAGATTAAAGGTAATTAGTTTTTTTTTTATATTACGTGTATCTCATGACTAGTTTGAGGATCTTACAGAAAGTATATGGCAAGAATTACAGTTATTGTATGGAATCTTAGTTTACTTTATGCTTAAGTAATTTTGATCTTACAAAGAAATGAATTCATTTTGTATAGTTTATTTTTAGTTTATTTGGATATTAACTTGAAGAGAGCCTTGATAGCAATTCTTATACATATGTAAAATAAAATTCTTATGTCATAACTTAGATTATTCATTAATGGATTTTATGAGCTCAGAATGGAGTGGGTTAACAGAAGCTGTATTTTTGTTTATAATGGAAGCTTTGAAATAAATTGCAAAATGCTGTGTGTAGTAAGGAATAATACACACAGACAGAGTATGTTAGTCATCTCGATTTGCTAATTCTGATGCAGGAGAAAATTGGAAACATCTTTGAGGAACTATCTCCTTTTTTGTCCCTTTGACATATGTGTATAGAACTCATTTTCTTATTAGGATGATTATATATCATAGACAGAGAATTTCATATTTATGAATAGAGCTTCCTGTTTTCATCAGTTGGGAGTGATGGGTTATTTTTCAACAAAAATTACAAAGCTGAGCAGACCAATTTTCTAGACATTTTTTCCCTATTTATCGCCGCCACTCTGAATTTGCATGTTAGACTTCTTTTGAGTGTGATAGTAACTAGGAGTGGCATGAAGTAAATGACTGGGAAGGTGGGTGGAGACAGTGAATTGCACAATATTATTTGGGGTGTATAATGGGCTAAGGACTTGGGAAACAGAAGGGTGTTAGAGCCAAAATATCTCTGTGTATGGTCTTCCTAGCACAGTTCATTATCTGCTTCTGTTTTGTATTAGATAAAGGTAGATGTACAAAAATGTTTATTTGTTCTTTAAAAAAATTGGTTCACCCCAAAATACACAGAAAGGACATAGGCTTCATTTTAGTCCTTGATTATTCATATATCCAGAACTTTTCATAATAAGCTTATTGATTAAAACCCAGTAATGTATTTCAGTGTTTTATTTTAATGATAGGTTTATCATGCTTCATTTTGTGTGTAAACAGGTAAAAAGAAAGTAAAAATTTTCAGTTAGCATGCACTTATTGATATAAAAGAGAAAATTTCTTTACTCTCACAAGTAGCATATATCTATATCAGTTTTCTAGGGTAAGTTGTATGTAATTTCTGCATTTTTCCAACAGTTTCATATGCTCAAACAATAGCAGTGGAGTCTGGCAATTAAAATAACTTAGTTGCAGCATGTTATGTAAATGCCTTTTTTCTTTAAAAATGAATATTTAGTTTCTGCATTTTGGATTTCTGTTTACTTCCTTAAAAATTTTTTTTTGCATCAAGTATCCTTAGCTTTCCAAAGTGATCTGATATACTTGAATAATTTTTAGCATCTGTTTGTCTCTTAGCTGCTTGTTCTCTTTTTGCAGGTCACCTTCTGCACATAATTTTTGGATCAGGACCATCACTATTACTGCATAAAAGTTTAAATAGATGTTGTTGATTGTATGTTCTCTATTTTTTGTGAGGTCCACCAAATGCTGGCAGGAATAGCAAACTCCATTGCTTTAAAGTTGGTATTTTCATTACCACACCACACTTTTTTTTCCTTTTAATTGAAAATGTGTCTTCCTTGGGACAAATATTACTTTGTGGTAAAGATTAAACAAACAGCAGTGAATACTGGTACACATTTTAACTGTTTCATTAGAAGTATTCTATATGTGATGAACAGAAACTGAGTTAAAAGTGTCAGTAAAAATAAAGTACTTGATCATGGATTTATACTACTTAAAATTAAAAATGGAAACAACCGACTTTTTTTGTTTTTCCGAAAAACAAACAGGGACCTGTTTGTATTTGCTATATTGAAATAAGTTCAGATGTGTTCTCTAAATTATGTACTTTAATGCCATGGAGACAAAATATGGCTTTGAACTTAAAATCAATTTCAAAAAATAGTTCTCTTCCTTCCCTGTTATATTTATTAAATTTGTCAATTTCACAGACTTTTGGTATTGTTTATTGTTATACTATGTAGCAGGGTAGTAGTGCGTTTATACTATATATATCTTCGTTGTTATATTTTGGATTTTTTTTTACTCATCTAAATATCCTCTTTTAATATGGTAGTTTTATTACATCAATATTAATATTATGTTCCTTTTACCTTCAAGGATTGTTTTAGACCCCAATTTGCTTTTTTATGTTGATAGTAGTAGAGTATCTTTTAATGTAAGGTTTTTATAAATTTTACAAACCTAATCTGACTTAAAATGATCTTACTGATGATGAAATTTTAATGGGAGTTTCTTAATTCATTGTTTCAACTTGATATATAACAAATTTTTGACAATTTTTGGGATTTGATGTACAGTTTTAATTTACATAGCATTTTTGGGGCCTCATTGATGTTTCAAAAAGTTTTAATAATAAAATATGTACAATTTTATTAACATTTTAAAAATTACGAAAGATTAATTCTGCATCCCTATTTTAATGGGGAACGTATTTGTGTGCCCATGTTTGTGGTTATATTTGTGTACTGGGTATTTTCTGTGGTACTTTTTGTATTGAAAGTGTCCCCCCCATTTGTTTAATTAAACTATGTAAAAATCCAACATGCCACCAAATCCGTAATTGTTTTAATAACTTTGTTTGCTTAGTATTAGTAATTATCTCTCTAAATATGAGATTATATGGAAATTGGATACCAAAAGTAAAAATGCTGAACTTTTCTCTCCCTCTGTTATTCTTGTTTTCTTCCTGTCTCCCTTTCTCCTTTTCCTTCTCCTCTCCACTTTTCCCACCCATTTCTCTTTCTCTATTTTGACATTTTTGTAACATCTCAAAGTATATCCTTAAGGTTCTAGTAGGGGGTATTGATTTTAACCCTCACTAATGAATACCTGGCGGGTTTGAAGCTCCTAACTTTCAAGGCAAATCATTGTTATATCATGACATAATGCATTTTGTCAGATAATGTTGGCATTTGATTATAGAGATTTTCTCTGCTTTTAGTTCTTTCCTTTATGTTAATTTGCTTTAACACATTGTTTCATATGACATTACGATATTAACACTTTAATTATGAGGCTAACTTTTTTCTCTGGACTGTTCTTTAGAGTGCAAAGTGATCCATATGTGTTTAATTTATGGTTTTCATAATTATTAAAACAATTCATCTTCTAATGCTGTCATCTTTCTAAGCAGAAAAAAGGTGAGAACTTGCAGAAAATACGGGAAACATGTTCACATGACAACTGAGGATGTGGCTAGGGTAAAGCAGGAAACTATTACCCACAATGCAATGTTACATATACTACCACTTAATAAAATTTATATCAAATATGCTACTGACAAAACCAAAGAAAAATAATATCTCAATTATATTAACATGCTAAATATAACCAGAGAAAAGTGAAACTAATCTTTTTGGGACCTTTGTACTTAAAGAATATAGCATATTAAACTATGGGACATTATAACACACTGGAGCCCTTTGGTGGCTTTAGCTTTATACTATGGGACATGGTTATAGGTGAAGTTATCTTCTGATGAAAACATTTTGGATATTAAGTTACCTGAAAATGGCACAAAAAGATAATCCTTTCAACTGAACTATTGTAGTATTAAGTAGAGAGGACATTGCCATCCGGTAGGAAAAGTGAGTTAAATTGTTGTGATTATCTGAACAAATTAATCAGGTATATTTCTGTACTTTTTGCTTTAAGTTTTCTTTGTTGCCAGGTGAGATGGGACTTGAATTGTTCATTGAGCCATATTTCTTTTCAAAGTAGTACTTTTCTTGCTCTTTCTTTTTATATTAACCTAACTATAGTTCATCAGTCAATATGCTTAATGCAGGAAGATAGTCCACACCAGAAATCTAACCATCTTTTATAATGTAGTTGAAAAATACAAAAATAAATACATTAATCTTAAAAATTAGGTTTTAATACTTATGCTCTTAGCTGTTGAATTTCATTAGTTTTGAAAAATTTATTATCTTGGTGATCTAGATAAATTTTGAGGTTTGTGGTGAAGGTTTTCAAAGATTTAAAAAAGGGAAATCGCAGTTTTTGATTTGATAAGTAATAGAAATTTTATTATAGGAAGACTAGAAAAGACTATTATGTTAGTATTACTTCGGAAAGATTCCCTTTATCTGTTCCAAAATATAAATTATCATTATTTAAAATCTGGCACAGTATCATCTTATCATTTAAACATGAATATATTGTCTGTGTATATTTCCATTATGAGTGATTTGCTTAATTGTTTTGGAATATTTTCTTCTTTCGAGACTGCTTATCAATAACAGCTGTAGCACTGTGGTTTTCTCCATGGACTCATGGTGGTCTTTGGAACAGCGTTCTTCAGCTTTGACAGGTGAGACAGAGGCTCTCCAGTGCCACTGCTTTTGGATGAATCTAGCTGTGGTTGGAGAAAGTACATCTTGCCAGAATACATGGGTGAGACCACACACAGCCTTTAAAATAGTTATTGTAGGCTTATTTTTAGGGATTCATATCTTGACAGTTCTTTTATTTGCATGCCAATTTTGTTGCTGCATATAGATTTTTCATTAATTTAAGTAAAAGGCAATCGCAGATTTAAGTCTCTGTTAAGCCTTGTTTATAATTTACACTGGAATATTCTCAGCCATAATTAACAACATAGAAATATATTGAAAATGAATCACTAGAATACTAATTTTTTTGTTCTTATAATATTTGCAATAGTCCCAGTAGATATCTCAGTTTTTCAGCTTAGTAGTCAGAAATTAGTAGTCAGTTTGAACTTTTAGATTAAATAAATTAATCATATACTTTAATTACAATAATAAGAAAAACTTGTGTTACGTGTTATTCAGAAGCACATATTTTTTAATACTGATTTTGATTATGTTATGGTTTTGTAATGTAATAAAGCATTATTTGAAATGTAAGTTTAACACTACAGTAAAAGCTTTTGTAGAAGCAGATTGCTGGAGAAACAAGTTTTTTAATGTATCAGTGCAATATGCAAGCTATTCCAGTATTTTTAGGGTTGATTAAAACATTATTCAACCTACTTGTAAAATTGACTATACGTTTAGAAACAACATGTTTGTGCTTCTAAAACTATTTTCTCATTGACAAGCAAAGGACATTCTTTAGATTTTTCTTAAAATTATATCCTAGGAAAATTATTCATGATTATTAATAAATTTATTAATAATAACTTTACTAAAGTTTGATTTCTTGGGTCCTGGCAAGTTCGTCTTGAGTTCACTACGTGGTTAATAAATGTTGGTTAGGTATATATTTAAAATTGCTTATTTATTTGAAATATTTACATATGAAATATTTATATAAAATGTTTATGTGATATATTTACTTATTTATTTGTAGCCAGCTATGAATACAATTTCATTATAGATATTTTCATAGAGAAAGCAGAATCTACTAAGATTATTGGAAATTTAATTTCCTCCCTACTGTTATCACAATATCCTTACAGCACTGAATGGTTTTGGCAGGAAAGTACTTGGGAAATTATGTTTCTACATTTTTTCCAGATAATAAATTTATGGAAAGGCGAGAGCATCATATATACAGATATGAACCGCCTTTCAGAGGTTCTTCATGCATGTAAACCTGGATTGCATAACAAAATTTTTAAAAGGCCACATAAGTCAGTTTTTCAGTATTTGAGGAAACTCAAATATTGACTGGATATGGGTATTTATTTGGTATTTATTGCTGTTTACTTGATATTGACTGATTTTATTAAGTGTGATAACCCTGTTGTATGTATATAGGAAAGTATACTTTGAAGAGGTGTGACGAATTATTTTCATGAAATCAGTAGCATCCTTACGTATATAATAAAATAAAACAGATGTGGCAGAATGTTATGATTGATGAGTTCAGGCAAATGGTATAAACAAACTTTCATTTTACGGTTTTTCACCTTAAACAGTGAATTCTGAAAGGTGAGACCTTTTGTGGAGAAGGCAGTATAGGGATATGATTTCATATTGAAATCAAGTTGTTGAGAAATACTCATTTATTTATATAAATAAATTATTTAAAAATAAATATGAATAAATTCTGAACTATATGTAACAATTTTAAGTTTTAGTGTGCCATTTCATTTTTTGCATTTAAAGTTTATTCACAAGATAGGTAATTTTTACAGGTTTATATTTGACCTATATACATTTGAAATGGTAAAATGTTTTTGAGATCATCAATTTAAAAATTTTTGTGTTTATGTTATAGTAACTCAAGACTAGACCAGTAAGCTACAGATTTTGAGAGTATCAAAACAAGCATCCATTATTAGTGTGTCATTCATTTTTAAATGAATGTTCTTGAATTCATAAAAGTACCTTAAAACTTTTATTTCCATTAAATAAAACTTAATTGTGTTATTTTCACCTAATTGTTCACATTATTAAATCTTTCATTATTAATAACTTTCAAAGCGTTATCGTAATAAGCAGAAATGGAATTCTCTATATGCAAATAATTCTGTATTTGTATTATACTATTAATTCCCCAGCAGAGGTCTTTCAGGTTTTATTTGGAGGCCTAGATAGGAAATATTTTCTGCTTTGTAGGCTTTTTAATTCAGCCATAATGGTATGAAAAGGAGACAGTAAGTAAATACTATAATAAGTAAATGAATGGGCACAGCTGTGTTCCTGTAAAAATTTGCAGAAACAAGCAGCAGCTGGCATACCATAGTTTGCACACTCCTGCTTTATGTAGAGAGCTTTGTGGCCCAGGGGATGTCTTCTTTTATCGAATAGGCAAAAATAATTTGAAATATTGATGAGACTTCAGTTTACATAGAATAATAGAATTCTTTCTAAATTATAAAATCCAGATTTTTATTTTTGATAGTTATATGAACGATCACCTTTATAGGGTTTCATAACTGTCTGTTGAATTTAGTACTGGAATTTTATTCTGATAGTATAATTATATTTTGTGAATAGTCTTATAAGTCACACTAAAATTTTTACAGGGGTAAGGTTGAAATCCAGGTGAATAGTCTTGATGATAATTTTATTTCCAAATGATTGTAAATATCAAAATTTATGTAGTTTTTAATTTTCTTTTTTTAAAAATTATTTATTTATATATATATTTGACATTATGATCCCTGGGGATCACCCACCACCTCCCCTCCCCGGCTGCTCCAGTTGGTCCCCTCCCCCAGTTCTGTACTTTTGTTTGGTTGTCCATATATTAGTGAAACCATTTGGTTTCTGTCTTTTTCCTTCTGACTGTTTCTGCCAATATAATTTCTTCCATATTATCAAACACATCATCAAATTTGTCATTTTTTAATTGGCGTATAATATTCCATTGTGTACATACCACATCTTTTTCATCTAGTCCTCTGTCTTGGGGCATTTGGGTTGTTTCCATGTCCTTGCTATTATAAATAGTGCTGCAAAAAAACATCCAAGCACAGGTGTTGCTTTGTACCCACATTGAGTCCTCCTTTGAGATTCCCAGAAGAGCGATTGCTGGGTGAAATGGTAGTTCCATTTTTATTAGTTTGAGGGTCCTCCACACTGCTTTCCATAGTGGTTGGACCAGTTTACATTCCTACCAGCAGTGTAAGAATGTTCCTTTCACTCCACATCCTCGCCAGCACTTGTGGTCTCTTTTTTGCATGTGGGCCATTCTTACTGGTGTAAGGTGGTACCTCATTGTGGTTTTGATTTGCATTTCCCTTATTACTAGTGATGTTGAACAGTTTTTCATGTGCCTATTGGCCATTTGGACTTCCTTTTTAGAGAAGTGTCTTTTTAGATCTTCTTCCCATTTTTAACTGTTTTTTTTTTTTTTTTTTTTTTTTTTTTTTTTTTTTTTTTTTTTTTTTTTTTGCTTTGTTTTTGTTAAGTTGTGTGAGTTCTTTGTGTATCTTTGTTTCAGACCCTTATCACTTGTATGGAGGGCAAAAATTTCTTCCATTCAGTTGGGCTTCTTTATGTTTTTTCTGTTGTCTCTTTTGCTGTACAGAAGCTTTTTAGTTTGATGTAGTTCCATCTGTTTATGTTTTCCTTCATTTTTTTTGCCATCTATAGATGTGGTCAAAAATGGATTTCTGAATTGTAACTCATGAAGGGTTTTGCCCAGGTTTTCCTGTATGTATTTTATGGTTTCAGGTCTTACGTCCAAGTCTTTTATCCATTTTGAGTTAGTTTTTGTATATGATGTGAGGGAGGTATCTTGGTTCATTTTTTTGCGTGTCTTGGTCCAGTTTTCCCAGCATCAGTTATTGAAGAGGCTGCCCTTGTTCCAATGTAGGTTTTTCACTCCCTTGTCAAAGATTAGTTGACTATATATGTGTGGCTTTATTTCAGGGGATTCAATTCTGTTCCACTGGTCTGATTGTTTTTGTACCAGTACCAAGCTGTTTTAATTACTGTGGCTTTGTAGTATAGTTTGAAGTCTGGAATAATAATACCTCCATTCTTTCTTTTTCTGGTCAGAAGGTTTTTTGATAGTTGAGGTCTTTTGTTATTCCATATGAATTTCTGTAATTTTTGTTCTATCTCTTTGAAGAAGGTTGTTGGAATTTTTATAGGGATTGCATTGTATCTGTAGGTTATTTTGCTAGGATGGCCATTTTGATGATGTTAATTCTTCCAACCCATGAGCAGGAATGTCTTTCCATTTTGTTATATCTTTTTCTATCTCTTTCAGCAGAGTTTTTACATTCTCTTTGTATAGATCTTTCATGTGTTTAGTTAGGTTTATCCCCAGGTATTTTTTCGGTGTGATGGTAAATGGTTTTTTTTTTTTTTTTTTTTCCAATTTCTTTTTCTTGACTTTTTGTGTATAGGAAAGCTTCTTTCTTCTGTGTGTTGATTTTGTAATTGGCTACTTTACTGAACTGGTTTTTTGTTTCAAGAAGTTTTTCTGTGGATATTTAGTATTCTTTACATAAAGAATCATATCGTCTGCATATAACAAGAGCTTTCTTCATTTTTAATTTTCACTTATAAGAATGATGATGCAATTTCTGTATCTTTTGTGCATAGAAATCTTTTCTTCAGAATTTTCACTGAATCTGAAGCGTACATACAAAATACTTAATTCAATTTTTTACATTAAAGTAGCACTTTATTGTAGCATTATGTAAGTTTCAGGTTTGCATCATTAGAAATTAATATTTACATATATTAACTGCACCACAAAATACCAATTCTGCTTTTCATCATGCAGTTGACACCTTTTTACAACATTTACCTCTCACCTCTTTAGCAGAAATTGTATTCATGGTTGTGATGAGCTGTTTTCCCTCTTTTTTATTTATATGTGAATTTAAATAGGTATGAAAAAGGAATTATTTTTGGTATTAATTTCCACAAACATTCCTTGTATCATTATTGGGCATAACTAAAGTAAATTTGTTTCCTTGGTATTTACCTACTGAATGTTGGTCATGAATACTAAACCTGAGTAGGAAAGGTAGTGACTTTTAATAAATTGGTAAAGAACAAGTGAACTTATATTCTTACCTAAATTTTAGACTTTTGATATATTAATACTTAGAAGTTTAGATAAATGATTAGATGGCTTTAAGCAAAAATTTATATTTCATATTCTTTTACACTTTATCCATGATCATTTTAAACATTTCTAGTTAGGGATCAGAAACAAAAAATTGATTTCAAGAAGAGAATTATGAAAAAAATTATGAAAAAAGATATTCTATAAAAGGATTTATAGTATTGTGTACCAGCATGAATTTCCTTAATGTTCTTATAATAAGTTTTTTAAAATTAAGTCCTGTTGTTTTACCTCCTTGTTAATTTTTTGACAATGAACGATTTTTCCTTTCCATTGTGCTCAAACTGGCTCTCCACCATCAAAGAACACCTACTCTACCATGGTCCTTTGTGCTTTCCCTCTGTCCTTGTTCTCAACCTTCTTTCTACTCTCTCCTTGCTCTCTTCTGGATGCCTCAGATCTCTGGTCAACTTTCAAGAATGATTTTAACATTTATCTTTTTCTGAACTTTGTTTGGTGCCTCTATAGTCTGCATATAAGTGAAACCATTCAGTATATATCTTAGTTGAAAATTATTATAAAGAAATCTCATGTAATTTTATTATAAAAGCTATCTTCCTCTCATATTTGCTCTGGCCTTTGACTGCCCTCATCTGTAATAAATTTCTAATACTTTTTATGCCTTACACCCTTTCCCAATATACATTATATAACATGTATAGTTCATCTTAAGTGATAATAATGTGTCTGGGAAGGAGACATATAAGAATACTAGTACAGAGAAACTCAGAAGCATCATTCATGGTGAAGGTGAATTGAATCCTACCTTATCTACTGTACTAAATTTTTAAAAATATTTATGGCAGCAATTTAATGAACTAGTTAGCAGGGACATCATTTTATTAAATATATTTTCTTTTGAAAGATAAATATCATTTATGTTGAAAGATTTTCATAAAAAATTAATAATAAGAATTTGGCATTTAAAGTATTATGTTCATTTAGTATGAAAACCCACCTCTTAGAAATGAAACCCTCTCCCCAAATTAATAATTAAATACAACCTTTAGTTTACTTTGCTGTCTTTTTGTACTATTTTAAATATCTAGGACTTCTTTTTAGATACAAACCCATTTTTAACAAACTAGAAATTCTGCAGATTACTTATTTTTAAAAGAATTTAGCATTTTCAGTATGATATATATATATATATATATGATAACATTGGTATAAAGGTATTTTTGGCATGAAATCTTTACAAAGTTTAGTACTGAAAATGCCAAAAAATGTTTGTGTGCTCTTTGGATAGATACCTAAGAGAAGAATTGCTGGGTTATACAGTAAGTGCATTTTTAGTCTTGAGTAATCTCCACACTTCTTTTCATACTAACAGTGTCATAGGGTTCTCTTTTTTCCACATCTCACCAGCAGTTGTTATTAATGGTTTTTTTAATATGGACAAATCTCACAGGTGTGAGATTGTTTGTCTCATTGTAGTTTTGATTTGCATTTCCCTGATAACAAGTCATGAAGATTTTTCATATGTCTGTTGGTCAGATGCATCTCTTCTTTGGAGTTGTCTAACTTTTCTGCTGATGTTTTGATTAAGTTGCTTTCTTTTTGTTGAGTTGTGTGTTACATCTTTTTTGTCAATTCCTTATGATGTGTGGTGTGCAAATATTTTCTCCCATTTAGTATGGTATCTCTTTGATTTGGTCCCATCTCTCTTGCTGTACAGAAGCTTTAAATTTAATACAGTACCATTTTTTAACTTTCTCCTCTATTTGCTGTTGATGAGCCTGCAAATATGTTTGTGAGGTTTATGTCATGAAGTGTTTTGCCTATATTTTCTTTGTTATTTTGTAGTTTCAGGTCTTTCATTTAAGTGTTTTATCCATTCCGGGCTGATTTTTGTGTATGACGTGAGATAATGATCTAGTTTCATTCTTTTGCATATGGCAGTTAAAATTAATAGATGATGCTTTCTGGAGCATTTTTAATTTTGCAGAATAATTAAGTAAAAATTGCAGTTACTATATATACTTCCCTCCTGCAGATCTCATTTTCTGTTATTAACATTTATTACAATTGATAAATTATCATTGACAGATTTTTGTTAATTCAAGTCAATAGTGTACACCAAGGTCATTATGTTGTGTAGGTTTCATAGGTTATATTAAATGCATAATGTTATGTATCTTCTATTACCAGACTAAATCATTTTTTCTAAATATCCCTGTAAAATTTTAGTTTAGTTTAATTTTAGTTTAGTTAATAGTAAAATAATAGTTTAGTTTAATAGTTTAATTACATTTACATCTTAACTATTTTAGCAACTGGTATCATTATGTATAATTGTCTTTTCTGAGATTTTAGGTTATTGGAATCTCACAAAAATGTGGCCTTTTCAGATGGAATTATTTCATTTATCAATGTTGATTTAAGTTTCCTCCCTGTTTGTAGCTAATTTCTTTTTACTGATGAGTAATATTTCATTGAATGGATGTACCACATTTTATTCACCTTTCAAAGACATCTGATTGCTTCCAGTTTATGAGCAACTATGAGTAAAGGTACTGTAAATATGAGTGCAGCTTTTTTGTTGAAATAAATTTTCAACTCATCTTATTGTGAATACCCAGGAGCACAATTGCTTAATTGTTTGGCAAGACACTACTTGTAAGAAATTGCCTCAGTCTCATCCCAAAATGACTGTATTATTTTCATTCACATCAATAATGAGTGGGAATCCCTTTGTGCTGCATTGTTTTCAGCATTAGCTTTACTCAGTATTTTGGATTTTATCTCTTCTAAAATTAGATCTTAGTGGTACTTCAAACTTGTCTCAATTTGTAATTCCTCACTTAAAAAGAGTCAAACATATTCTTGTTTGCCATCAGTATATTTTTTGAGGAGGTTTCTGTTCAGATCTTTCCCCCTGTTTTTAATTAGATTTTCTGTTTTCTTGTTGAAAGTTACTTGTATATGTAACACTTTGTTTATAAATGTATTTGTTGATATTTACTTGTGTTGTTTCCACCTTTGGCAGTTGTGAATAAGCTTCCTGTTGAACGCTGGTATGCAAGTATCTGTTTGAATTCCTCTTTTTAGTTCTTTTGGGTATATGCCTAGGAGTGAAATTGATGACTTGTTTAGTAATTCTGTGTTTAGCTTTTTGAGGACCTGCCAAACCAGATATGTCTTTTGCAAATATTTTCTCCTAAATCTGTGGCTTGTCTTTTCATTCTCCACTTGATCTTAGCCAAAAGGCCGAGAAGCGATGTCTTTTCATTCTCTTAGCATCTTTTGTTAAGTGAACATTTTTCATATTAATGAAATCCAACTTACCAACTTTTTTCTCTCATGAATCTTACTCTCAGTGTTGTATCTAAAACCTCTTTCCAGATGAACTCTTGCCATCTGTGACAACATCATTGGAACTGGAAGGGATTATGGTAAGTAAAATAGAAAGAGAAAGACGAACACTGCATAGTTCCACTCACATGCAAAATATGAAAAAAGCAAAGGGTCACACAAAACCAAACCTAAAATCCTAGAAATATGAATTAACATTGAGACTGCTGTGGAGGCAAGGGAAGGATGGAGAATCAAGGGGAGAAGGAGTTCAGTTGACTATAATGCAGTACCTATAGTGTACTGGTGATGAGTGGGGTATGGTAACATACATTTGAAGAGGTGTCTATACCTCTGAATCATAAACTATGTTGTAAACCAGTGTTACCTCAATTAAAAAAATTTTTTTTTTCCAAAGCAAGGGTCATCTAGATTATTTTCAACCTATATTTACCTATAGAAATTACATATTTTTTAATTTCAAGTTTTGAACTACTTTTTAGGGAAGATATTAAGTTCAGTGCTATGTCCATTTCTTTTACATTTTAATGTTGACTGAATTTAGTACCACTTGAATAAAGTATTATTCATTTAGTGTAAAAACTTTTTTCTCTATCTTGAAGGTTTTCTATTGGTCTTTAATTTTAGTTTGATATTTATCCTACTTTTCTCTAAAAATCTTGGATCTGTAGTTTAGTATCTTTCATTTTGGAAAATTCCTCTATTAGACTTTGAATGTTTTTTGTCTTCTTTGGTTTTAATGTTATACCTGTGTTACTTTTTGACTTATTTTCCCATGGTTTTTGAATAGTCATCTTTTTTTCTTTTTGACTTTTTAGCTTTGGAAGTTTGTTGACATACAGATGCTGTGATTCTTTCCTCTACCTTGTTCAGTCTGCAGAAGGATTTATAAAAAAGCATTTTTTGGTTTGAGCTTTTTTTTTTTTTTTGACATTTCATTTTGAGTTTTTCTTTGTACTTTTTCTCTCTGTTGATATTATCCATCTGTTTTCTCATGTTATCTACCTGTTTCATTGGAGGCCTCAGCATACAAGAATGGTTATTTTCAGTTCCAATTTTATAACTTTAAATCCACTGCCATGTCTGAATTTAGTTCTGATGCTTGCTTTATCTCTGTATCTAATGAAGGAACATCAGGTAGGTAGACCCTCAGTGTGAGATTTTTATGCTTATCTCACTAGGACTTAGACTGTGTTTACTTTTGCTGTAATCATAGTGTCAGAGACTAAAATCTCCTCTGGTGTCCTTTTTCTTGTCTTGGATTCCTTTGAGACTTTTACTTAAGCAGTGGTAAGCTTGTAGGATTTTTTCCAGTAAATTGTTACTGCAAGAAACTCTTTGATACAGTGGTAGGGTGGGGGAAAAAGGAAGTGGTCTATATTCCTCTGATGAGTCTTTTAGTGCATTTGTGTCCTGGCTGTGACCTTTATAAGTGCTTTTCTTTTTTTCTTCTCTGCTGTCCTGTCAGGTTATGTAAGTAGGTTAGAAGAGTTGAGTTTGAGTATTTCTCTTTCCTCATATGGAAGACTACCTAAGAATTGAGTTGGGAATTTCCTTTCTGTGTCAAGGACATAATGAGAGCTTAAAATGAGTGTTTCCCTTCCCTTGATTAGTTAGTTTTTGGTATGAAATTCTAGTTAACTAGGCTTCAGTAAATAGTTTCTCCTAAGGGACATGTTTACTTGAACATAACAGGGTAAGTCTTTTTCAAAATGCTTGCTTTGCACTAATAATCAGGGAAATGCAAATGAAAACCACAATGAGATACCATCTTAACATCAGTAAGAATGATCTATGTGTTTTTTTTTTTTTTTTTTTTTTTTTTTTTTTTTTTTTTTTTTTTTTTTTTTTTTTTTTTTTTTTTTTTTTTTTTTTTTTAAAGAGCAACAGCAAATACTGGCAAGGATATGGAGAGAAAGGAACACTTTTACACTGCTGGTGGAAATGCAAACTGGTTCAGCCACTGAAAGCTGTGTGGAGGACCCTCAATCTACTGAAAATGGAACTGCCATTCGATCTAGCAATCCCACTTCTAGGAATCTATCCTATCCAAAGGTTACGTAATTCCTAATCTAAAATGACACCTGTACTTGGATGTTTATTGCAGCACTATTTACAATAGCCACCCAAATAACCCATAATAGACAAATGGTTCAGGAAGTTGTGGTATGTTTACACAATGGAATATTATTTTTCAATCATAAAAACCTGACAAACATGTCATTTGCAGCAGCATAGATGGAGCTAGATGGACTCATATTATCAGAAATAAGACAGAAAAAGAGAAATACTGGGTGGTCTCACTTACATGAAGGATATAGGAAAAATAAGCAAACAGATGGACAAGAAAAATTTAAAACTGTTAGCAGAACTAAAGCATAGAGCAAGAGAAGGGGAGAGGAGAAAAATCCGGGCTTGCATGGGCACAAAAGATGAAGACAATGGTTCACTGGTGATAAGGTGGTGGGAGAACCACAGGGTAGATAATGATGTAAAATAAAATTAATTTTTTTAAAGGAAACTTATAACTGAAAAAATAAAAAACCCAAGATGGATACTTTGTTTTCTCTAATATTCACTCTGAGAACCTGGTCGAGCTCTGGAAGGTAAAACACAGGAATGAATGTGTGTGGGTCCTCCTCAGGCTGGGATGCCCTGTGTTTTCTTTCTCTCTTGCTAGTTTATATGTAATCTCCAGCACTTAGTGAATTACCCTTTGAGTGTTCTGCTAAGTTGCAGTAATGGATTCTGCTTCTTCTGAGTTATTATTCCTTGTATGAATTTGTTTTCCCGGTGATTACTACAATTTTCCCTCCTGTTGTCTCAATTTTCTGATTGAACTGATAAATCAGACTTTGATTTTTCATTCATTTAATACTTTTTCTTTTCTTGAGAGATGGGCATGATGCCTTACAATCTCTTTGTATGTTAGATTGAATACTAGTGTCTTTTTTTTTAAATAATAAATTTATATGTACCAGTGTTTTCAAAGACGAATTAAAAAGTCACTCATTTCTCATAAAAGCATTTGTTAAGCACTAATATATATTAGGCTCTGTGTTAATGCTGTTATTACAAAGTTAAATAAGGTAGTCTATAATCCAAATGAATTTAAAATGAAGGAACTGTCTGGAGTACATAAATGGATAAATTAATATATATTAAATATTACATAGAAATATAAGTATGCTAATAAGTAGGGTGGTAAGTGATTTCATTTACTCTTAGGGGTTCAATGAAATTAACTCATAATTGGTAGAATCTACTGAATTTAAGGACTTTTAAAAGTTGACTTAGCACCCATATGTACAAAGGAGAAGAGGTGAAAGCACAGACAGAAGGAATGGCATGCACTAAAATGACGCAAAACATGGTATTTTGTGAATTGCAATTTTAAGATGCTAGGGCAAAGGTCAGAAATAGCTGGAAGGAAGTGGCATGGTACAAGTGCAGAATGATTTATTAGATAACAGTATGGAAGAGGATGTAGTGTTAAAGGAGCCAGGAAGATTTTTTCAGTTAAAAGGTAGTCTGCATGAATTAAAATAAGAAGACTGGTAACTCTGAAAGACATTGGTGGAAATTGATAGTTTTGTATACTGTATTGTACTTGTAAACAAATTACTATTAAGTGTTACTTGAAGACAGTAATACATTTGAGAAACGCACTGTTGGAGGATTTTGTTGATCTGAGAATATTATGGAGAGTAATTGCCCAAACCTAATTAGTATAGCCGACTATATTTCTAGGCTGGATTGACCAAAGAGGTTCCATCATTTTACATTCTCAACATTTCAGGAGTGGAGGGGGTCTGACTTCTCAATATACATGTCAACACATATTATTTTCCTTTTTGTTGTTACAACTGACCTAGTAACAGGCATTGGTTGAAAGATAACTGTGAAGATCTGATTACTTGACAGACAAAACACTTGACATGTTACAAAGCACTGTACAAATGTATTTATTTTTTTGTGTTGTCATGTGCACTTTGAATCTGAAATTTGAACTTGAAATGAAATTGAAATTTGGGATATAAATGGTAGCTGTCTTCTTAGGTTTTATAAAACTTGCTTAGAAACAGAATTATAACTCACTTTTCTCCTTTAGTATGTATTTAAGATGACATTTGTACATATGTACATGATTTTATTTTTTTAGGTAACATGATTTATTAAATGTATCAAAAAAATTCTCATAGCATTTTTAGTGACTGTAGACTATATCTTTCTGTGGGTATTACAGCATTTTCAGTAGTCAAGCTTTTATTTTTCTATTTTTTTATACTGTGTGTATTTTTCACCCTTTTTATATTGGAGATTTTAATTTATTTTAGGATTTCTTATTTTTCAGAGACCACCTGTTTTAGAGTTTGCTACTACTTTTTAGACTTTAATATTTGATAATATACACAATCATATGTATGAATATGTATCAACACTGATTTAATAATGCTTCATTTAATGCAACTAAACAATTTTTATTCTGATTTTTAAGTTTTATACTTCTATGGTTTTATGACTTTCTGGCAGGCATAAACAAAGCCATAAGATTAAAATATTTCACATTTTTCAAATTGGTTTAAGTTTTTTGGTAAGTAATTTTAAGAATATAATAACAGCCATGGACATATTTATTAACTCAAGCTAGCAGGAAATTGAAAGAGAAAATTGGAGATTAAAATTTTTTTTTATTCTAGTACTTTGGTGGAAAGGGTTGAAAAGAATTGGCTCAGTTTGCAAATTTGATTTGTTTTAGATTTTTTATTTGTCTTCAAGAGTTAAACGTTCTTTACATGTTAAACATCTCACAGGACTCCTTTCTGATTTTTTTAAATGATTTTTTTGATATGTTACAGGTGGATCAAGGCTCAGAACTGTGAAACATCTCCAAATCTGCTCTCGATTCTTTATTTTCTTCATTTACTTAATTAGAATTTTAGTGTTTTGTGATTATATAACTTAATATATGCACATTTTTTGAAATTTGGAAACAAAATGTCTTAATGACACCATCTTCCAATCATCAGGTTTGCAACTCTATTTTTTGATTCCTTTATTGTAGTTAATTATTTTCAGTTCCTTGATTCCCTTTAACCTTTCTTTCCCTTTCATTTTCCCATCCTGGTTTATACACTGTCCTTAACCATCCCTGACTTAAGATTATGACTAACTAGACTTTCTGACTACAAATTTGCCTACTTTATTGCTTTCTTCACTTTTACTTATACTACTACTGATCTATCCAAACTTGTATTAAGTTTGTATCACAAGTTAAATGCTTATTTTCAGTAAAAGTACTAGACATCATTTCCCATCGTTGCTTCTTTCTCTGTCTTCTCTGTTTTGTTTCTGTTTCCTTGCCTGTGAGGATTACTTTGCTTCTATTTCCTGAAGTCCTGGCCATCCTTGAAATTATCAGAAGTTATACCTTTTCATAAAACTTTTTAATGAACTTCAAAATGGGAAGAACATGAGACAGTAGAGAAGTGCCAGCTTTGGAATTTGTCAAAACTGCCTATCGGCTCTGACTCTGCAAATGATCCAGCCCTGTGACCTGAAGCAAGTTATTCAGCTCTGAGATTTTCTGTTTCTTCATCTCTAAAGTCACAAAATACGCATTTTGTGAATTTCGTGAGCATTAAATTGGATAACGTATGTAAAGTACTTAGTACAAGGAGCCGGTATGTAATTTATGTTCAGTCATTCAGTAACTGCTTAATGGATGTCTCCTTTATGCTGGGTTTTCTAGTATGATGAACTGCATAGAGCACTAGATGTTGGAGTTTGAAAATTTTCCATACCTTTGGTAATTTGGGAAGAGGAAGAATGATGAGAGAATGTGAGATTTGAGATCTTTTTATATTTTTAAATAAAAACAACCAGGAGTGTCTATACTTGTGTCAGGAGGGCTGTCAGTAGGGCCTACTCCTTGGTATTGTACTGCAAAGAAAGAAATTACATGCAGAACGTTTATGCACACATCTTTTTAAATTTTTGAACCTAGGGCAGCATTAGGATGGTGTGATTTTTTTTTTTTGGTAAGCTTCACCTTCAGTGTCTTAATATATACAAAGGGTGATTACTGTACTATTTTCACCCCTCTAACTTTTGCTGTACTGTGGTTGGTCCGATAATTTTTCTAGTAAGAGCTGAGATGATGGAAACAAAGATTAAATAACTTATTCACAGTGTTGTAGTTAATAGTAGTGGTAACAAAAGCAAGTACCACTGCTAGCTAACTTTCTTGCTGTCTCCTGTGACCTTGTGATTTCTTATCTCACCAAAGTTTTGACCATGAATGTAATGCAAAGCTTTGTGACACAGGGAATAGGCAAATGGAAAAAAGCGCTGATAATATTGATAGGAAGCAAATATTGATGCTATATAAATGATCTAGAAAATCTGAAGGAATACTGTATGTTCAGCAATACTAGAGTATTGGATTCCTGCAGATCATGTAACAATAATAATCTTTTTGTTCAGATTAATTTCTATGAGAATGATATTCTTGAGAACTCTTCTATTTTGTGATACCATACTGTAGGAGAAAAATGTAAATCTTTTAATTTTAAGGGGTACAATTTAAGTATTTTATCATTTATTATGATTTCAGATAAACCATATAGCCTTTGAGAAACTACCCTCAATCATTAAAAGTGATAATGTATACTGAGAGATTATTATAAGACTAAATAGGGCTTAAATGAGATAACACTTAATCCCTTCTAACATAATGCTTAACTCATAGTAGATATGAAATGTATTCTCAGTTGCCTTCTGTGGAGATTGTTTTTTGTCTCCATTTTGCAAATGAAAAAATAGGAGTTCACGGAAAGTTTATATGAATTGATTTATGTAACTAATAAATAGTTGGTCTACTTTGAACCCAGGTCTGTCTTGACATCTATTGCTTACTAAATCTGTTCCTTAGATAGGGTTTAGACTAAAAAATGTTTGCGGCATCTCTGGATTTTATCTTCTCAAGACTAACTTCTTACTTTCTCAGTCTTTATGTTTTTCCTTTCTCATTTTCTCTATGCTTGCAGAATAACTCAGCTTTTTGGGGTTTGAAACTTGGCTTCATCATATTTTATTGTATGAATAAAAATGAAACACTTCCTTGATCCTCAAATTCCTTTCTATGTAATGAAAGTGTCAATTCCTCTTTGAGTTTTGTGATGTAATACTGTAGAATGCTTAGTATGTAGAGGTATATAGAGAACATACTCAAGTAGTCTTGACATGAGAAATAATAACATGGGAAAAGTTTGGGACTGGAAAGATCTGGACCTGTTTTAACTCTTTGTACTTTTTAGATTTGAGATTTTCATTTAGTATAACATTTTGAAACTTAGTTGTAACCTTTAAAAGGAAATCATAAGACAACATGAAGCATTTTTGTTGATATTTAATGGACAAAATATTAAAAAGAGTGGTCAGAAGAGTGTGTATGAAATAATTTCTTTTTCTTACATTCCACCTATTGCCATTTTGTTTAGTTTAGTTTTGTTTTTTTGTAAAACTTCAGAGCACTTATCTTTTTCTCCATAAGAGATTTCCTGATTCTTTGATAGAGTAGTTTAGAATGGTTTGCCATGCTAGAAATAACAGTCCAACCTGTGCCTCATAGTCTCATTCTCCAGTATTCTGAGGTAGTTATATGTTACATACTGGTCTTCCTTTGTGTTTACAAGTGAAAGTAAGAGCTTTTTTACTTCACAGATGATTTACATTTAATTTGTTCAAAGACAACTCTTTTTATTGTTTACATAATAATTTGTAGTTAAAAAATTCACACTTTGGTCTGTACGCTGTTATTAACAGCTGACTATTAAGATTTTTTGCTAAAATATTTCAGGAAACATTTAATAAATATTTCATCCTTACAATACTGACCATACATAATGTAGTTATTGTAAATTCTATAATTCAGATAGAGGTTGAGTGAAGAAATTGAAACAAATATATAGGGTGGTTGCTGTTGGGTAGTTTAGATGATGTAAGTATGTATTAACATCAAAGAATACATTCTGAAAATAGAGTGGGCAAGGAAGTTACAGAAGGACATACACAGTTAAGATTTTATTGATGCAGATTTTTAAAAGAATCCTATACTGTATATTGCACATAATAATCTAAAATATGGATGAGAAAGATATACACTGATTACAGAATTTTGAGTTAATTTTGAGATAGAAGAATGAAGAAAGTATAAAATGAAATTTCAGCTCTATCAAATTCTGTATTTGAGTTTTGGAAAGCTTATAGACTTTCAATTATAGTCTCTGTAATGCTTTATTTTTAAAACCATTTAAAAAATGTTAACAAGTAAATTTTAACAAAAAGTGAGTGGTCTTATCTTTAGTGCCTAATGATATTTTCACTCTTAATTTTATAATTCACAGTAAGTGATTTTGAAATTTTATTTATGGTAACAGTTGAAAAGATTTCCTTTAAAATTTTTATAATTAAAGGATTGAATTTCAAAGACATAGTTGAAGAAATATTTGAAGAAAATATGAAATGAGTGTAATAGTATGTTGATATGCAAGTTTGTTTCAAATGGATTTTGAAAAAGATGTTACCAAGCTTCAAGTTTTAAGATTTGGTTTCCTTTAAGGATAAAATAAATGTGCTTATTTTCCTGAGGCTAAACATTTCTCCAATGTGTGTTACAGGGAAGACAATGCATAATTTAATGTATATCACCTATATCCTAAGTATAGAAGTGCTTGTTGAATTGTGTCTCCTATGGTACTTTGGTATTACTTGATTATGTAACAATGAAGTGAATTCAGTTGAGGAGAGGATTGGTAGGCAGCCTTCATTAATCAAGGGGTGAACTTTAAGAGTATCTTAAAGTATCCCATAACTGAGTATTGCAAGAAATCTTTGATTTATAAGTGACATTCGGGGAATATTAAATGTGAATTTTAAAATGTTTTCCTAATATGCACACCACTGTCTGTATTATGTTTAAATATTTTTTTGATTAATAAAGTAAAATACATTTTAAAACATTACTGAGTGCATAGTTTTTTGTCATTTATGGTCAAGTGTAGCAGTTATATTTGTATGCTTTAAACATGAAAAATTGGTGGTAAACTATGATTCTTGAATGAACAAAATATCCTTGAGTCTCTTTTCACTAAATATTATTTTCAGTTGTCATTGATAATCCCTGAAAGGTATATAGAGTACAGCTCTTCTTTGTTGCAGGTTAAGTAGTGACTTGTGCTTTGAGGTTGAGTTGGAATAGATTTGACATCTTGTGAAAGCTGAGGAGATAAAGTTAGATGTGCCAGATGAGGGAACTGAAGCCAATAACTACCTGATGGCAGCAGGAGTCTCTTTAGAAAAATGATATTAGGTAAATCCTAGGAAAAAACAGGTACTTAGGTACTATAATTTCATATAATAAGAGTATGGCAATAGTTTAACCTGGAAACCTTTTAAAGTGTATATTCTTTTAAAAGCAGATTAGCTATTTTCTCATCAGTAACAAAGATAAGATTTTAGGAAATCTATCAGTCTGTAATTTATTATTTTAGCACAGAAAATTTGTAATATTTTTTAAATTACAAAATATCAATTTACTAAGTGTAATAATTTACCACATATGGTTATTGGTATTAGAATTTGAAGCTGCAGTTTATTTTTAGAAATCATTAAATTTATTAATGCTAATAAACTTTAAAATATGCATGTATTTCTCTTTTAACTGTTTCTAAGTGTATAATTCAGTGCTACAAGTGCTTTCACATTGTCTTATCATTACTATCATGTAACTCTACAGTTTTTCATTTTCCCAGGTTGAGGCTCAGCATACATTAGAAGACAATTCCATATTCCTTCCTCTTCTTAGCCCCTGGCAACCAACATTGTATAGTCTCTGTCTATGGTTTTGACTGCTGTAGGTACTTAATATAAGTATCATCAATGAGTATTTGTTCTTTTGTGATTGGTTGATTTCAGCATAATGTCTTGATTCTTGTTGTATGTTTCAGAATTTTCCCTTTTTGGAGATTTAATCCCATTGTTGTATATACTTCATTTTGTTTATCCTTTCATTCTTTCTGTGAATTAGGACAGCGACTTTTTCTAGGCAAATTAATTAGAAAAATACTCCCTTTCTAGGTTGGAAGTCCTAGGATTGGGAAAAGAGAGAGAGTAGTGGCATAAGTGGTGGTAGCTGTGGGGACTGTAAAGGAGATGTTTGGGAATTCCAAGCAGATAGAATGGCATATGCATTAATGTAGAAGTTTGAGAGTTCACAGCCCACCTCAGAATGGCTGCTTGTTTGCAATTGTCTTGCACTATCCACTGGGGATTGGCTCCATGACTCCCCTGTAGGTGCCATAATTCATGAATACTGAAGTCTTTTATATAGAAATGACTTAGTATTTGTAGATACCTGTTAACATCCTACTGTATACTGTAAATCATTTGTAGGTTGTTTATAATAGCTAATTAAAGTGCTATATTGGGAATAAAGATGAAAAATATGTTCAATACAGATGGTCGTCCTAACTAGAGTTGCATAGTAATTACATCCTGGCATATGGAACCTACTGGTGCTGAAAACTGACTGCACTTGGCACTTACTTGGTAAATTTGAAAGAAGGGCATGTAATGAGACTGGGAATTAGACAAAGAATGAAAGATTTTCAGGTTTTCAAATTCTTCTTTTAAGATATTTGTGTTATCACTTCTGATTGTTCAAAATTAAGTCAGATTTAATCCTCACCTCTACCTTGAATTGTTTCCTAAAGAAACAAGTAGGAATGTAGTAGAAGACAAAATCAAAGAAATATTGTAGTGTATTTTTAGTCATGCAAATGGTAATAGAATTAAACAAAACTTTACAAGAATTATAATTAGTGATAGTTTTCCCATTATACTTGGGTTCTGAAAGTTTTCAATTTCATGATTTGAACTTTTTTTTCAGAAAGATTATTCAAAATTTTTACTGCTTTTCTTTTGAAGTGAATTGTCACCTTTACATCCTAACTTCTCTATCAAATGATTTTCATGTTGCTGAAGGTCAAAATAAGCACTTTCTGTATTTACTGTCTTACTCATGAATGACTTATAGTACTCCTAAATATATCTGCTTGTTGTGTAAGAATGCGACAGTCCGATGTTTTTTAAGAGATTGTTCTGTCATTCTTTATAATCATCTTTATTGAAAAGGTCACAGACTGTCATCGTACTCTGCTCAGTGTGATTCTTGCTCATAAATTAGTGCTTAGAAGAAGTCATTCAGTTCTTTTGAAATGACATTTGAAATGAAATCAACTTTTAATTGTTAGTAAAAATAATAGTGGTGACTTTGTATGTTACTGTTAGTGGTTTTGGAAGTGAATTGGTTAGCTGGTTGTCATAGTGAGCTCATTTTCTGAAAGAAGATGAAGTCATTTGCCATCTTATTTTAGTGACAGTGGACTCTTTTTTTTTAACCAGATAATTTCAAATTACATATTTCCACACACTTGTATTTATAGTTGCTAATACTTTCATGGAACAGCTAATGATGAGACTTTCTGAAAGGTAACAGCTTATATAAATATGGTCAGTATGTGATTGGTGTTTTATACTATAGTTAGAAAAATACCTCTGCAGACTTGAAATGTTATTAATTCATATTTCCTAACAAGAAAACCAAATAGTATGCTCTATTCTGAATTTAAATTTCAGAATGTGCATTCTACCAAGAATTCTTTTGGGTCTACAGGCTGATAGTCAGAGATGTGTACCTGCTTAGATGCCTGTTGTTTTCACCATATATCTGTAGTCTCATCTAAAGTCCACATATATTGGGAAATTTATGGTTAATAGAGATTAGGAATGAACTTTTTAAAAAAAATGATGTTTATTTTGTTTCTTTTTTTCTAAATGCAGATATATCATTGTATGCCTGGAGGTTCTCCAAACACCTTGTCAATTCGTGAACTATCTAATCTTAATATCTTGTGCCCATCTCTCCCCATCCCTGATTTTACCTCCTCCTCCTTGCTTGCTCTGTGCTTCAGTACTGCTGACAGTTTGTTAGTTTTAAGTTTCACTTGTCCTTTTGTTTGTTTGTTTTCCCTGTACCAACATATAGGTGGGATCATCTAGTATCTCTCTTTCTGGCTTATTTCCACTAGCATGATTCATTCTAGGTCCACTCGTTATCATAAATGTATCAGATTTGTCTTTTTTGATTGTGGAATAATATTCCATTGTGTAAATATGTATAACTTACTCATCCATTCATCTGTTTTGGGGCATTGTTTCCATGTCCTGGGTAATGTAAATAGTGCTGCAATAAACATCCAAGTACAGGTGGATTAGGGATTATGTAACTTTCAGGTAGATTCCTAGAACTGGGTTTGCTGGATTGTATGGTCGTGCCATTTTCAGTAATTTGAGGGTCTTCCACACAGCTTTCCATAGTAGCTGGACCAGTTTGCATTCCCACCAGCAGTGTTCCTTTCTCTCCACACCCACACCAGCACTTGTCTCTTTTTATTTTGATATGGGCCATTTTTAAAAATTTGTTTTATTTTACATTTTTATCTACTGCAAGGTTCTCCCCCTCTCCTATCACCCAAGAGCCATCATCTTAGTCTTTTATGCCCCTTGCACTCCCACTTTTCTTACTGGTGTAAGGTGGTATCTCATTGTAGTTTTGACTTGTGTTTCCCTAATTTTCAGTGATGTTGAGCATTTTTTCATATGCCTGTTGGCTATTTGGTTTTTCACTCTTTGGAGAAGTGTCTTTCTAGAGCTTCCCATTTTTTGACTGGGCTTTTGCTTTGTTTTTGTTAAGTTGTGTGAATTCTTTGTGTACTTTGATATCAGATCCTTATCACTTGACGGAGAGCAAAATTTTTTCCCCATTCAGTTGGGTATCTCTTTGTTTTGGTTATATTGTCTTTTTAGCTGTGCAGAACTTTTTAGTTTGGTAGAGTCCCTGCTGTTTGTTTTCCTTCATTTTTTTTTTTTAGCATCTGTAGATGTGTCCTAGAACCTCTTTAGGAGTAACTTCTAGGCATTACAATCTGTTTTTACTGGTGACTTAATTCCCTTTTCCTCTGAGTTGCCTGTATATATCTGTATGTTTAGTCCAGTCTTGGGATTTCAGACATATAGAAGGACTAATTTTAGATACTTAATCACTATCTGATCCAAGCATTCAATTCTTTCATTCTTTTTAAATTGAAATATTGACATAGAAAAAACTATGTTAGTTATGCTTTAACTTAGTGATTTCACTATACATAAATATAAATACTAAGACTAATATAATTAAGTCTAAGTCCTAAGTCTAATTAACATTCATTACCACGTATTATTTTGTATTACAGATTTTTTTTTTTGTATTATAGATTTCCCTTGGCATAAGAATCTTCAGATCCATTGTCTTCACTTTCAAATATGCAATACAGTGTTAACTGTAGTGAAATCATGCTGTACTTTACATCCCCTTGACTTTTCTTTGTAGAGGAAAAATGTTTAGTGCACAGTTATACAGTAATATAAATTAGTTATATATGCTTTAATATGTAATAACTTACAAGAACACTTAGAAAACTATTTCAGTGAGATATAATTCATTTTGAATGTACTAATTTGAAATCAGTGGGATCGAATGGTATACCCCAAATTAGATTCAGTGACAAGAATTTAATGTAAAAATCACTAAACAATTATAAATAGTATCACATTCAATTAAAGATAGAGTCATAACCTGTCTTTAAAGAACTGTAGTCTATCTTTGGAGGTATTGTAATTAAAATGTTGTTCTCTGGTGACCAGAGTACTATTGTTGCAGTAGTAATTTGGTAGGTATTTTCTGCATGTTACCTGTTTCCACTTCAATCCTCTATCACAAAGAACTCTGGAATCTCTATGAGCTAGAAGTGTCCATTACTCATGAGTCTTAATATGGTCAATTAGCTCTGCTGCTCTAGGATAACCCTGGTTGAGAGACTGATTGACTTTTTTTTTTAACTCTACTTCTTTATCATTCAGTAGCCTAGCCCTGACCTGGTCTCATGATAGCAAAGTGTAATAAAGAACAAAAGATATAATACCTTTTGAAGCCTGATGAAGTGTTTGTACCAGAGTTTCCACTTTATTTGAAGAAAATCATAGTCTTCAATAAATGGGAAATATATGTGATTTGTTAGGTGAGAGGAACTGCAGTAACATAGAAAAAGGTCCAGATATAGGAAGAAGCGAAGAATTGGAGCCATAATAAAAATCTATCTCACATACCCTAAAACATCAGAGAACAAAACAAACTTTTCAATAAATAGCTTTCTTCTATTTATGTATCATTTGATCACATTGTATTATTTTATAACTTTTTAAATTATGAAAGTTATGTTCAGTGATAATATCTTATGTATTTTCAAAAGTTACAAAATTTTCATATTGATTTTGAATGTTAAATGATTGTCTTCATTTGTGGAATAAACTGCATCTAATGGAGCTGTGTCAATTTAGGTGTTTAGGTAGTGTTTTGATGTAAATTTAAACACATAATTGAACTGTCAGGCTGTTTAATACGTGTATGTTTGAATTTTAGCACAGTAAACAGCAAAGAACTACAGCAGATTCTTTAAGCTCATTCTTTGTATAAATTCAGTGACACATAATGGTATGTAAAAAAGCTGTTTCTGGGAGAAAATAACATGTACACTGATACATGTATTTGCTCACATATACATTAAGAATATCTTTGGAAGTTTACACAGAGAAAAAGATGATATTGATTGCCCCTTAGGTAGGGAATTAAATGGATGACAGATGAGAGGGTGGAAGCTTTTCAGTTATTTAAATCTGATTATGTTTATCATGTAAATGTATTTAATCACAAAATAACTTTTACAGGTTTTATTTTAAAATTTTTAACCCTTCAGAAAGGGTTTAAAAATGCGGTGATGAATTCATATATACTCTCCACTAAGTTTCTATTGTAACAACTTAGCTATCCATGGTAAAGCATTATCTACCCGTGTCAAAACCAGTGTATAACAGTTCATAAGATTATTAGCCAAATTACAGGCTTTATTTAAATTTCATGAGTTTTTCTTTAGTGCTATTTGTTTCAGAAAAAATTATAGCATGCTATATTGTATTTATATGTCCTTTTTCTTCTTGGTATCTTCCAATCTCTTACTGTTTTCATTCTTTGTTTTTCTTGACCATGACATGAATTCTGGCACCCATTTTATGGAAATAATAGGTAATTTGTTAAAGAGCTTTTTGTATCAAATTCAGAATTATGTCTGACTTTTAAAAAATATTAATGAACTGAAACTTGTAGGAAAAAAAGCATGTAAGTTAACAACTCAATGTATCCTCACAAACTGAACACACCCATGAAACAAGCGTGCATATAACAAAAGATTGCCTTCAGCTCAGTATCACTCTACTCCTTACAGTCATTAATCCATTCAGTACCCTACTTCTCAATTCATTCTATGAAGCTGCAGTTATCTAGACACCCAAAGCCATAAACCACAAGAAAACTAGATTATTATAAGGATACACACAAAATCCACAACAAAATACTAGCAAACTGAACAAGGTATGAAACACATCAAAACCTAGAGGGATTTATATGAATGTAAGGTTGGTTCAATATCCTAAAGTCTATATAATATACCATGTCAATAGAAATGAAACACAAAACCAACCACATGCTCATTTCAATAGAGAAAAATAGTATTGAACAAAATTCAGCATTTTTCAAAATGAAAGCATGCAATTAACTATAAATGCTCCCTCAACTAGTAAAAAGAACCTACAAAAAACCCACAGCTTACTTCCTACTGATGATGTAAGACAAAGCATTTTTCCTTAAGGTCAGGAAAAAGATGGTGTGTTCTCTCACTCTTTATATTCATCATTACACTGGTGATTCTAGCCATTGTAGTTAGAGAAAAAGGAAAAAAAATGTTTTTAAATCTAATTTTACTGAGTTCTATTACTTAGACTTGCCTGAGATTTTCAATTTTTTTCAATTTCATTGAACTTTCCAATTGAACTTTCCATTGAACTATTCCAATATTTAATTCGGCCTGATAATCTTCCATTTATTTGTGTTAGATTCTGGAGAATTATTCTCATTGTTAATGTCATATTCTTTTGAGATGTATAGACTTGTGTTATATTTTTTTGTCCACTTTGCTATTAATTTTTCTTTAAAAAATATGTAGTGATAACTTAGAGACTTGAACTACTTCAAATACACTGTAGTTTAATTTAATTTTGTTTATTGTCCTTTTTTTCTTCTATTGGTATGGAGCCCTCCATTTTTTCATTTGTTAAGGTACCTCGCTGCTGTTGTGAATATGCTGGGGTTGGGGTGCCCCAATTTGTGCGTATGGCATTGATGATATCCATCCTTTCTAAGGTCACAGATCTGAGACTCAGAATTCTATATTTTGTTAGTGAATTTCTAAAATTTACTACCAATCTTTTAGAGTTGGAGCGATGTAGGTGCATTCTAGAACACCTTCTCTGTTGTTTCCTTACTGAGGTCACAGTTTGTGAACACCCTACAATGTATTGTTTTCCACTATACCAAGGGTTTGTGCCTGCACACAATTTTCACTATTCTTTGTTTGGGATGTTTGGCTAAGCTAGTAGTTCTTCAATTTCTCCAAAGACAGACTATAGTACTTTACACTTACCTTCGTTGTGTTCAGTTTGAAGCTTGACTCTCCCTCCTCCTCTCTGTCTTTTCCAATGTCATGTGTTTTGGTCTCTGAATTCCTCAGGGCTGCTTCAATCTCACCCTGAGCCATAGTTCTTTTATGGTGTTGTGTACTTTCACCTGCTGTCAGATGTTCCTCTTGAGAGCCGAGCAAGGAAACCTCTCTGTTGCCAGCTTGGTGACATGGATCTATCATTTTTTTTTTTTAATTATTTTTATTTATTTTTTTTTTTGAGACTAGGTCTCGCTATTTTGAACTGCAGCCTCACGTTGCCCCGGGGTACCATGGACTCAAGCTATCCTCAGCCTCAGCTTCCCAGGTAGCTGGGATTACAGGCACGTGCCACCACACCCAGCTATTTTTTTGGGACTAGGTCTCACTATGTTGCCCTGGGCAGGTCTCAACCGCTATCCCCAGTCCCAGTCATGTTCCATAGGCTGGCGCTTACAGACATGCGCCACCGTGCCCGGCTTCTGTTATTTTTAAAATATTGTTTCTTTTACTTTCTTGAACATATTTTTGATTGCTGCTTGAATTCTTTCCTATGAATTCTAACATGTGGCACACTGAGAGTAGGTATTAAGGCCTTTCTGCCTCTTTCTTGTGTCTCTCTCATTATTTCCAAATTTTGCTTTGAAAATGCTAAAGTTTTTACTACATTGAGGGACTGCCTAGACTTTTTAGATAATATACTGTAGCAAGACTGCATTCTGATATTTTCCCTATATGATTTACTGTCATTATTTGTAAAGTCTATTTTTCTCAAAATATTCACAGTTTTATTTTCTCATCCGCCCCCCCTTTCCATTTTATTAAATCCTTGGGGTCCTCCTTTGATCTCCATTGATTGTTTAGTAAAGGTTGGGTTGAAGCTGAAGTGATACTCCAATATTTTGAGGTAATAAGACTTCTACTCATTGTCAATGGCTTTTTGTGAGTTGCCAGTATTACCTATGCTAATGGTTTTTAATCTTTTAAATATACTGGTATATCTTGTAATTCTTCTGCATGTGTCTAGGCACTGCTGATTACTGTTGTGTAGGTCACCTAGGTTTACTTCAGTTTCTACTTTGGGTGTCACTGCTTCTGGTCAGCCCAGCATGTGTAAAGAGCTTCTCAGACCCCCTTCAGTTGTCTCACCTGGAACTTCCTGTTAATCTCCTATTTTTTACTTTGACTTTTGGTTATTTCAAACAACATCATAACTTGAATTGTTGAGCTTTTCATCATTCATGTTCCAGTACCATTGAAACTGCTATTTACTGTGCTTCATACTAAGTAAGCCCACTTTGGAAATAGAGAAGAGTTGGTGGTTTTATAATCTCTTTTATACAAGTTGATGTGCAGATGGGAAATTTGGTTTATGGACGCATTCTTGGGTAGAATTTCACAAACTCATGATGTTCATCACAGTTCTATTTTATTTATTTTTTTTTTTCACAAATGCATGGCTTCTCAATTTGTTTGGATTCTTTTGTTTGATTTCCACATTGCTGAGATGGATATTTTTTGCCAGTTTTGTTATATTTCTCACTCATTTTGACCTGATTTTTTGATGTTGTCTCTTTTTCTTTAACTCCTAGTTCTTCTCCCTGTTCTTCTTTGTTTTGCTATCATGTCTTCTGCATATAGCAATGTACTTTAAATATTTTGAGTATAATATTTCACTGTGAATGAGTTGTTTTTCTTTTAAATCCTCAATATCTTCATGTCTCACTCATAGAATCTAAAAGGTCTTATAGCATTGAGACATTGCTCGTCTTTCTCCTCTTTTTGACCTGTTCTCCATATTCAGGTGCTCTTTTCATGGTAGTCTCCTTACAGTTTCTCTAAAATACCAAGTATGGTCACATACCAAGGGTACTCACTTACTCTTTGTTCTTTCTAGAAGAATGCATTTTATTTGGATTCACATAACCCACATGTTCAGTGTCTTAACTGTCATCTGAAATATTACCTTCTTAGTGAAGCCTTCCTTCAACACTTCATAAAATCACAAGTTACCAGCGAACATACTCCTTTACATATAAGTAAATATTACTACTTAAAATTTCCCCATATCACTGTTTACCATCTGCTCTATAGTGATTTTTTTATTCATTGCCTGTGTCCTTCAGTGATGTAGTGATTTTCTTATTTTCTATATAAAAGTCTCCTAGGTCAGACTTTGGAAGCAATCAGTGATACAAAGATGCATCATGGATCATGATCATCTTATCTCTTCTACTTCTGATGTCACAGTCCAGTTCAGGAAAGACATGAATAATAATTTACCTAGATAATATATATATATATATATAATATAGCACTATTATTTACTTTTAAGATATTTTATATTACAACTTGCAGACATTATTAACATACTGTTTTGATTTTATCTTCTATTCCTCCCCAACTGAATTTGCTCTATCAAAATTATTTTGCTCTTTTAAGAAGTGACCTTCTTTCAAAGCTAGTAACCATCTTCACTTCCTAAATGCCTTCCCATATTTTGGAACTCTTTCACCACTTAGAATACTCACCTTTAATTCTAGATATTATCTCTGGTCTATTATATTGTAAGATTTTGGGGCTTGAGAAAGTGACGTTTTTGAATTTCAGTCCTTAGCCCTAGTTCAGTGCTTGGAAAATGGTAGGTTCTTAACAAGTTTATTGAATTGATTGAATTATTTAACACTCCTTTTGAGATTAGCATTATTTACCCCATTTGACAGGTAGGGAAACATCTCCAATGTGGGGTTATTCTTTCAAATTGTTCTAACTGGTGAGTATCAGAACCCAGATGTCAGTTGTATTCCTGTGCTTCACCTCAGATAGTATGTTGTAGAAGAATATCTTGCCAACTGGAGGTGACAAGGAGAATGTCTCCATTAGCTTCTGCTTGTTCGGTGTAACCTTTGTGTTCCTTTAAATGATAGGGAAGTATGGGGAATATGAAAATGTTTTGGTATTATTACATGTTTATAGCCATTATGCTGAATTTTTTTCCAACTTAGAGATTTTTATTTCCATAATTTAGACGTATTAATGGCTTAATTTTAGGTTAATCAAAGTTTGGTTGTCAAAGGTGGCATTAAAGTAGCTTGAAAATTTTATGGTAAGCATCACCACACTGATTTTAAAGAAACTTTAGTTTTACTTCTTCTATTTAATGAGAAGGTAGTTAGTTCCTTTTTCTTTCCTTAGCATAGGTTTAATTTTCTTCACAAAGTTATCAAATGATAGAAAAAGTTGACTGGTTTACTTTTTTTTTCCTTCAGCATAACAATTTAAAAAGTGTTTATAAGAACAGTTTTTGTCAATTTCAGTCTTATTCTGGACTTTTCTAAGAAATATGGATTTCAAAATCCCATTCAGTTTTTCAAATGCACTGAATTTAAAATACATTTACATTTCTGCTTTGTGTAGCCTTTGTATTTGCGACAATACTTTCATAAATGATGCTTAAATAATAAATAATAGATTTTTTCCTTTATCTTTTTTCTTGAATCAATAATAAATTCTACTTTACTGATACACCATTCTATGATGAATTTAATGAAATGTATTCTTTAAATTGAATTTGCTGATTTAACATGATCTTGTTTTCTCTGTTCTTTATTTTACATTGAAGAATTAATCTGAGAAGGATATAAGTGATACACTTTAGCCTGAAGTTTGAAAGCAAACAGTAGAAACAGCAAGTTTAAGTTGCAAGATCACTAAATTCTGCTTGTGTCTACTACAGTTCTTTTTTCAAACCCTTACAAGCATATTATCATGTGTATTGACTTTTTCAACTGTGAAATCTACAATATGATTCCCATCTTCAATAATACTTCTAGGATAAAGGTGGTGCAGCAGAATGTAGGGAGTCAGATAATTTTCTCATTTGAGTAATGGGTATCATGTTAATTTTGCTCTCTAGCAACATACGTAGTAACTACTTGTATCAACTTAGTTGTATTTTAATATGTAAGTTGTCTTTTGAAGTCAAGTACACCTGGACTGTATTTCTTTTTTTTATTACTTCCTAGCTATATGAGAATCTTAAACATGTTATTACTTCTATATAGCAGTTTCCTCACATATAAATGGGGATATCAGGACTTATTTTATGTGAATTATGTTGAAATAACAATACATATATTACAATTAACTGCCCAACACACGGTGTACACACACATACATATTTTTTTGTTCAAATTACAGTTTTCTTTCCTCCTTCCTCTCTCCCTTCACTACTTTCTTCTCTTTTATTCTTTCTTCTGTATGTACCCTTCCTATATTAAATAAACAACTGTAGTTGAGGGTGTTGAGTTACAAATGATGAGTAATTTATGACAGAAATCACAATCCTCTTTAGAAAAGCTTTACAATTGAAATGCCGCTTTGGTTGAATCTAGTTTTTAAACATACTAATTCTTTGTTTTGACCTATCTTCAGTTATAAATATTATCTGGATCATTAAAGAAATAAATAATATACTCTGATGATATATTTCTTCTGTTTAGATAAGGAATTTATTTCATCTAATTGAACTAAGGCAATGATGCAGTTAGGTGAGAAGTCTTTGACAGTAGTTCTCAACTTGTTGATTTTTATTGTAGTTCTGTTCAGGTTTTCACATTTCCTACCACAAAAGTGGATATCTGATTATGATGTTTTATTTGACTAGTGAAATTGAGAAGCTTCTTTGTTCAGCGATGATGTTTTTAAATGTGTAATACATGTAAGAATTTTTAGGAAATTCTTGTTTTTCATAAAGTAGTTGAGGTGCAGTGAATATTTTCGTACCACTGGTCCCTAAGAAGTTGGAGAAGTATTAAATATTCTTATAAGTTAGTGTTAATTTCTTGTCTTTGTTTATCTAAAATGTAGGTATAAAAGATAGTGATCTGCTTTACAAATGATATATATATATAAAAAATAAAAGCTTACCTCACTTTCTAAGATACATTATGGTTTCCATTCAATCAATAAAGCTAATGGAAAACTGTTGCTTAATCTGACTTTTTTCTAAATGTATTAAATATTTTTAGGAAACATTGATTTTTGATAGGAATAAGCAGAATGTGCAGTGACTGTGGCAACTTTGGCCATGGTGTTTTAGGTAAGCCACAACTAATTCATAAAGTGCTGTGGACCCTTTAATACCTACCAAAAATGGGCAGGCTGTCAATTTGGAAGATTCCATCTAAAACATTCCTTCACTTGGAACTTGAAAAGTTATACTACAGTTCCCTGCATAGAATTTAGTTTATTTACTAAGAAGTAGGAATGGTTGAGTCAACTCACAGTAGATCAATCTGTGGTAGGTGTTATAGGGCTATTTTTTAAACCACACACCATCTCCCTCTTTTAGTTTATTTTACTTGCTGATATGTAAATTTTATTAATGAATCCAGGAGGGTTCATTTAGAAATGTTTTAGACATCTTTTCAATGGAGAAAATCAGTGCTTTAGTTAGGAATGACAAATTAATTTTGTTACTGAATAAGTTCAAAGCCTTCACAAGATTTTTTTTTAAATTCTATGCTAACATATGAGAAGAGTATTTTAATGATTTTAATTTATATTTATTAAGGGTTAATTTACAATGTTTATTATAATACCTAGTGCTTGTTATAAATATCTAGTGATACCTTTTATTAGAGAAACTAATAGAAGTGAATCTGTTATTTCTAACATGTTTTGAGCATCAATCTCACCTTCTGCCTTTACTGGAAGGGATCAGCATTGTCAGCACCCAGGTTCCAACCCAAACCCAGAGCAGGTACCCCATTACTAGGTTTTTCGTGGATTGGTTAACAAAAGAGGAGGTTCCTTTGCACTAAAAATAACTCTTTAAAAATGGCCTCATTTCTCAGTATAAATCTGATACTTCATTACTAATCAGGATGGAGTCTTATCCTGCAATAAGGACTTATATTTTGGGCTTTTCACCACATCATTCCTGTTTTCTGCATGGTCAAAAATAGATATAGAGTAAACCAACCCTAAAAGTCAATTACAGGGTTTTATAGTGATGTACTGTAAAAAATTTGGTCGTGTTTTTATTACACGAATGTTCTTTCCAAGATATAAACAGAAAAAGTACATATGTTTGATTTTAAAAATAACTCTGCTTAGTTCATTTGAATTCTGAAAGCATTTTTGATAGTTTTAAATGATCTGCATTATTATTATATAATTTTTTATCTAAATGCAGCCCTGGTTTATAATTATTTAACTTCTCCCTCCACATTTAAAAGCTTATTTTATGAGGGATCAATAGACACTTTGAACATATTTCTATCATACTTTTAAATGATCTGGTAAACTCATCTTATTTTCTTTTTTTTTTTTTTT
>PVHY01005857.1:0-79323 GCA_004024945.1 Uropsilus gracilis | reverse complement strand
GAGGGAGGAAGGAAGGACGGATCACGAGCACTGACGAAGAACTTTATAGTTTAGAAAATTATAATGTACTCATATCCATCATAGAGCTACAGTCATAAAACAATCAAGTAAACAGAATGCTAAGGAGAGATGAGAAAAGAGGAAAGGTATATATAGAACACAAGTGAAACACTGGCTATTATCGAAAAAGTACAAATAAAACAACTACTATTTTAATGTTTTTTAGAGATTAAGTGCTACACTTTTGAATAATAAGGCACCCCCTACCTTCAGGGAAGTCAACTTATCCTCTCAGACTATTCCATGAACTTCCACTAGCTCTGAATAGAAACTGGGAGTAGGTGAGGAAAAACTTGAGAGGCCTCCTTGTCAGTACACTTGCATAGAACTCTCCCTTCTTCTCTGGACTCTTCCTTCTTATAAAGCAAAAACCTTTAAGCTGCTGGGAGAGATAGAAAATCCCTTTCTGCAAGAGAGAGGATGGACTGAGGAGAGGGATGAGCACAAGTGAGTAGGATAACAGTTCACAGCTGACATGGTGGTGGGAGAAATTCGGGGTATACAACAATGTAAGAAAATATACACATTAATTAATTTTAAAAAATAAAAATGAAGTAAAAAGGGGGTTGAGGGGAAGTCACAGTCAAACTACTGATAATAAAGATTTTTAAATGAGGGAAAATGGAGATATTGCATATTGTATAACAAAGATAAGAAATGTAACATTAATTTAAAAAATAGCTTAAAGGGGCTATGTTCATAATGGGGAAAAATAGAACAAAGACAATCACCAAAGTTTTCATTTAATAATAGGGGCCTGTTCAGTAAGGCGACATGATAATCTTAAATAAGCAGTTTCAAAATTAATAAAGTGAAAAATATATAACTATAAACCAACTAGCCAAGAATCAAGAGATGTTATTCAAAACCAGAAAATCTTCCAATATGTGTTTTATATCCCTAAGGTAAACATTTTAAAAAGTATATTATTCATATAGTATAAAATTAGTATAAATTGTTTTCCTTTCTGTTCTTCTACCTTTCCCACATCAAAATCATATGTTCAGATATTAGTCATATCAATGAACAGAAGTGAACTTAGATAACCTATTAAAGAGAAAAAATTCAAATTGACTCACAAAGCAAAACCTGATTCCTAAGTTATCAAAACAAAAGAAAAATAGACATACAAAAGCTGTAAGGGGCAATAATGTACCTCTTTCAGTCTATGAAAGATGAAGTAAAATTAAAAAAGAGATATAAAGAACTAAATAACCTAACTTATAAGTTAATTCTAATGAATATATATTTCGAATTGTAATATCCTTTCTCAATAACAGAATTGTTTATTTGGAACAGCAATGCATCTAATTAAAATAGTTCACAGATAAGCTCTTATTAATGAGGTGGAAGAAAGACGATGTGCAACTTCTTGGAAATCTCCTTAAAGAGGAAAAGGCAGACCCTTCCTTTTCTTCCTTATTCAGAACATAATGGATATGATGACTCAAGCTTAGCATCGTCTTGGACCATGAAGACAAGGACAATTGAGGGGTGAATATTAAAAAGCTTGTGTTTCTAACAATTTTGTAAAACTACCAAGCTAGCCCTGTACTCAATAAATCTAGATTTTTTTTGAAGAAAAAACAAACTCCATGTGTAATTATGCTGTTAAAGTTCAATCTCTGTTATATGTACCTGCACTTAAGCCTAATAAATATAACCTGAAAAGTAAGGGATTCCCAAGAACATTCACCAAAATTAAACATATATTTTAGGACATACACATACACAAACCAAACTCAAGAAAACAGATGGAGGGATTAGCCTAAAGCAAGAGAAGGGGGCATCTCTTCCTCTGAGACTAGAAGGAGACCAAGTACCAATACAGGTAAGTTTATAGATGTTGGGCTGAAAGTCAAGGGTTTTTTTCCCTCTTTCATCATTCCATTTGCTATGTGAAATAGGAGCCAGAAATGTGTAAAAGGTAAGGGTGGAAGTAGAGGTTTAGGAGATTCACATGTTTAGAAAACCACTACAGGGTAAGAGAAGTTGGGAAGAACTAGGGAAGATAAAGGGATTGGAGGGATTTGATATTGCCGTTCTTCGGATTGAAGGACAAATTTCCATTTACATCAGTTCTGTTATATATAAAGGGGAAAATGAAATGATTAAGTTCAGAGACTCAAAAGTTTGGAAAAATGGTAAAGTCAGAAACTTTTGTCAGATCTTTGCAACTTCCTTTTAAAGAAAAAGAGGGTATGCCTCAGCTAACATGTATGCTGCAAATCAGGTCTTTGCATTAAGGACTACCCCCTCTAACTTTAAAAAGAAAGTTAAAGCATATTCACAAAGGTTAAAATTAACTCCAAATTCAACTAACCATTTAATAAAAATTTTCCAGTTTAAACCTTAATCCTTGTTTCTTAATGATTTTTGCATATTGGAAGGTTAGTTGTAAAAATGTTTTTGCTATCTTAATAAGATGGAAAAGGATCTAACTAGAATATCAATTCATGGAAGGATATATTGGAAATTTAAGCTCTTAAGAGATTGTCACCACCTCAAGGTAGATTACTAGCAATACCAGTAAAATAAGGAAATGGATTTGTCACCTACAGTACATTGTAAGAGGCCAGAAGTTTGGTCAAACTTAATAACCAGAAAAGCTAGTTTGTAATTGCTCAGCTTCTAATTTGCTAAGTCTACAGAAATTTTTCTTTAAAAGGATGATCTAGAATCAAGATTTAAGATTTTAATACAATGTTCCTTGTAGCACAGAAGTCCTGTTTACAAATTCTTGAGTTTTAATATATTATTTCCTCTAAAAACTGATAATAATCAGACACAAAATCTAAGCCTGTGAATTTAAGTGTGTTTTGTGCCCTTCAGCCAGTAAATCTCATTCTGGTTGGTACAACATAGGCAAACTCTTTAGCATCTACAGTCTGAACTCAAGTATTTCTCCCTTATTTTGCTCTTTTCTGTTACAAATAAAACCTTTTCTTCAACTAATTTCTGATCTCCAACCTTCCTGGTCTTCCTGATCATCCAGATATTTTGATTGGTCAGTATCCAGTTTTGTGTCTCAGTGCTCAAAATAAAACTGACTGTCCCGGTTGTAGCCTAGCCTGTGGAATATAGAACATCCAATGTGTCCCAAAAAGATTTTAGTAGCTGTACCACCCTTCAGCTGATATATTTTAGTTTCTCTTATTGCTGAATTGTTCTGTGGTACACCAGTGATCAGTCAAATAAGTGGGGCAGAGTAAGTAGATTTAAGCCCCAACATATGCTTTTAAAACTATGTCCCTCAACTCAGCTACACTTAGGTAAACTCTGCTAACTGTTCCACCATAAGCCTACTGAATAGGTGAGGGGGGAGGGGCATTAAAAGAATACTTTCATGATTACATGAAGAAAAGGTAATAAAAAAATTTTTTAACAAATTTTACTGTTCAAAAAAAACTACTGTTGTCACTCACCATCAAACGGCAGGGGAGCCCAGGTGAGGACTATGTGGAGCACCCCACAATGGCAGTGAAGAGCCAAGGACAACAGCTGATGCTCCGTCAACATTGGCCTGTGTGGCAACATAATAAAGTAAATGAGATCTTCCCAATGGTAAAGGCTATTAAGAAATTTTTCTGGGGAAGGTTCAAGCAAGGGAGTTTGAAGCTAAGTATGATTTTGGCAGTAGAAGGTTCTGCAGCATTGGTAGACTATTCTGCAGTCTATAGTAACAGAAAATCTCACCACTTAAGAGAAATGCCACTGGTAACTCTATGTCCATGGTTAACATAATTTACCACTAAGTGTAGTAACTGCTATGAACTACGTTCTGCTTGTCAAACTGGTGCTTATCATAACAGAGGCTTCCATTTTGACTTCTCATTCTCTTTAATCTTCTTCAGGATAAGTGTATGCCCCTAAGAACATGACATATTTCTTAGTATTTGAAAAAAATTAGTATTTGAAAAAATTCAAAACACTTTTACTACTGACATAGGAAATGAAAAGAAACATAACATAGGGAAAAAAAAGAAACATATATATATATATATATATTTCCAGTTACTGTGACTACCTGCCCTATCTACACTGTGGGAAAAAAAAGGTATTTTTTAATGTAAATAATTTGTTTCAGTTTATGGTTATAATTTAGTTTTATCTTTCATTTTTATGTTTCAGGGACTTTGAAGGCAACCATATCCATAAATTAAAAAACCTGACTTTCATTTCCTGCAATAATTTAACTGTTTTGTAAGTAATGTTTTACCTTTTCAAGTATTATATCTCCATAAACAATAAATGAGTCACATTATTGTATTACAAAATGAATCATTCCTATAAACAGAAGCTAGATAAGTATGCCTCATAATAATGTTTGCTTATAACTTGAACTTCTTAAAACTGAACAAAATAAAGCTCAAACCAAGAGCAGGTACAGATTCACCCATACATGAATCATCACAATGATGCTGTTACCTGAGACCTGCTTTTCTCAAACTTAGCTAATGCCCATTTGAAAGGAAAGAAATTCTCATAAGTCCACCCAGAATCTGTCCTTGAAAATCAGTTTGAGAAATACTAAATCACAATCTGAGAATACACCATGTTTGCACTGTGTATACAATTACTGCAGAGGTTGAGAACATTTTAAAATTATAATAAAAATTTTAAAAATAGTGCAGAATATTCGCACCCCTGAGGCTATAATTATGGACACCCAGATAAACCTTAGCAAGCCATTGGATGGAATTTCTCCCAGGCCTCTCTGTTTTATTCTAAATTCTCATTGCCTCTTCCAGGGAAGTGAAGGATGCTGTAGCTTCCTTCTGTCTAAAATTACAAGTTCCTCATTCACTATTTATTTTTCCAGCTGTTTTTCAACTGCAAGTTGCCATGTACCACTGTGTGACAAAAACAGTGTAGCATGTCATTTTGGAATGGAATAGAATTGACCTGAATTGAATTTTGAAAATATTGACTGTAATTTTGATTATAAATGTAGTATGTCATAAATTTTTGTGTGGGGGTATACTTTATGTACAAATGTCAAGCACATTTCTTTTTTTTTTTTAATTATTTTAATTTTCCAGGATTACCCTGGGAAAGTTGGAAAACTATCAAACCAGAAAGCAAAACCCCTGTACAGAAAATAAATGCCCTTGCCATCAGTGCCCAGACAATAACTTTTCTCTTAAATGTGCTCACCCCTCTCTGCCCACCCTCAGTGGACTTAAAGCCACTGAAATGTTTGAATTCTGCAATCTTCAGATTCAGGTTAGTCTTTAGCAGTCATGAAAAATAGTCCATACTATGGCAACTAGAGTTGCAAAGGAAAACAAATTAAACCCAAAATAGACCAAATAGATCACTATAGAGCTTAGCTATTTTTTTTTTTGTCAACTTGTATTTGTTTTTAAAGAAACCTCTTCCTTGAATAAATCATTTGTGAGTTTTCTCTTAGTAAGTGCTTGTGTTTTTCTGGTACAGGGATGTGACCAGAAAGTTGAGACAGACTGGAGTGCTGGGAGAAAATTAGGGCTGGGACAAAACCAACTGCAGGCATCTGGCAATGTGTGGAAGAGAATAGGAAACCCTTTCAAATTTGCCGATGCATTAGCTCTAGATTCCAGCTCATGACATGGAAACCTCAACGCAGAAGTGAGCTGTTAGAAGTTACCATTTCATTCAACATGGCAAACTAAAGATCTGAACTGATCCTCCTTAGATTATACTTTCTTCGGTAACTCACCTTTCATCACACCCACATGGTATCTGGTGAGACAGACAGGATACACAGACTCAAGAGGCAGTTCTCCCTATGCTCTCGATTGTATATCTTTGTTTTTCCAAGAGTTGAATTTTTCACTTTTTCCCTTTCAGGGTTCTTCCCAGTCTAACTTGAAATAATAATATTTTCTTATTTTCATCATGAAGAAGTTTGGGGAATTTAAGGTTAAAATTAAATTGGGTTATAGATTACTTCAAGATATCTTGATGCGAAAACTACACAATATATAATGATCTTTGTTTTTGCAAATTGTCAATCTCCTCTGTAGTAACTGATGTACCAGTAACCTCAAGAAGTTACAATTTCATTTTCTTTTTACTCTTAGGGTAATGAGGAAAAACAAAATTAATCACCTAAATGAAAATACTTTTGCACCGCTCCAGAAATTAGATGAATTGTAAGTTTAATTAAACATACATGTTTATAAGAATTTTCTTTCTGCTGTTATATTTATTTGTTATATATGATTTATATATTTAATAAATACTCTCTTTTCTAGTGTTTTTTACATATATTTTGAGCCACAAGGAACTCATATAGTTTACAAAAAATATATATATGTATATATGTAAAACATGAATGAAGTACTTGAGGATAGTGGGGTAAAGATAATGTAGTTGTGGAGAAAGAATTAGGGCAAAACAACAAATAGTATGTATGCTACACCACCCTGCCCCATGCTAGAGACAGACTACAAATATGTCTTTTTTTGGAGAGTTTGAATTAAGAGATCATAGACAAAAAGACACTAGTTGTTTGATTCTGAAATCAAAAGCAAAACTTGAATCCATAAGGAAATTAGACCCTGCTGTGGATAATATCCCAACCTATAATAACGGAGAAATAAGTGAAAACATCTATTTATGAAACCCTTTCTTAAGACCAACTACACAAGTCCAAAAGGGATTATAATTTCTTTGATAAACCAAATTCTTGTGGTTCAAGTGCATATTTAACTGATTCTTAGGATAACATAAATGTAGACTCACCACTGAAGTTCATATCCTTCATTCAATAACTTCTTTTTCATTATGAATTTCCCCAATTGAGTTTTTTGCTAAAGTTAGGACTATCAAGTCATCTGATTTTGTTTTCTAAAAAGAATCTGGAATATGTACAAATCCATTTTTTGACAGCTAGCTGAGCCGAACATTGATTTATTAAAATATTTACATAAAAATGAAAGAACACAACTAGAATATCTCTGTGGACACATTACCTATGTATTGAGGCAGGTGGCAAGCGACATATGCATAACAGGAACATTCTTCGGCAAACAATCTTACATTCTGTTCCAAAGCAGCAATGAACAAACCAGCAAAATCCTAACTTTTTTCATAAAAAATCCTATTTTTTTCATAATAATTAACCTGAAATATTTTTGGTAAGCAGTAGCAACCATTTACACACACCAAAAAAAGTAGAAAAATCTCAATGAATGTTAGAACTAAATTAGCTCTACTGTAAGCTATTATCTAGCTATTAAAATATATTTAGTCAAAGGCCCACATTCCTTGTTTTATCTAACTTGAAACCACAGTGTGAATATCAAAGGTAAGTCCTCCAAATTCTAACCTTCATGGTGGCAGTAAGATGCAGTTTTTATGTGTCATAACCAACAATAAGCATGGAACACAGCTTATTGAAGTTACCACAAGTGCATTGCCTTAAAAACCTTACTATGAAGCAATAGTGTAGATCACAAAGACAGCCCAACATGAGACAGTACCAAAATAACTTGCCCCCACAGTATATCAGATCTGTTGTTTAACAGGTGAAAGAAATTTGCACCTGAAATAATCCACTTCCATTTGATAATCATAGTAAACCCAAGCAAATCAAATAATCAAAACTCCA
Organism: Uropsilus gracilis; assembly: GCA_004024945.1. Classification (NCBI taxonomy): domain Eukaryota; kingdom Metazoa; phylum Chordata; class Mammalia; order Eulipotyphla; family Talpidae; genus Uropsilus; species Uropsilus gracilis. Next base: position 71,666 of record PVHY01005857.1, on the reverse strand, counting down.
AGTAATATTTCTACATTAACAGGAAAGGAAGGAAAGTGGCACGGGGAATATAGGACACTGTGCATATACTAATTGAATTAGAAAATTGGATCTATTGGAACCAGATCAAATGCCATCAAGTGTTTGTCTCAGAGGGACTGATAAAATGGGATAAAATATTTTTATATTTTACTATTACTTTCCCTTGTTTTGAGATTTTAGATTTCTGGTAATTCATGTAACTCCCTAACATGTAACTCCTTATAATTTGTTTAAAAATTGTATAATGTTTTCCTAATGCAATACAAACTTGCAATTATTTTCCTAGGGACTTAGGAAGCAATAAGATTGAAAACCTTCCACCACATGTATTTAAGGATCTGAAGGAGCTCTCACAATTGTAAGATTGTTACTCATTTTATCACTGCATTTCTTGATTTTTATTTTTCAATTGATGATAAAATAGATATAACACAAGATGTACCATTTTAAGCATTTTTTAACATACAGAGTTCAATGACTTTAAGGACATTTCCACTGTGTGCAACCATCACCACCATCTATCCCCAGAATTGTTTCATCTTCCACAAATGAAACTCCATATCTATTAAATAAGAACTCACCAGTATCCCAAATGCACTGGCATCTACCAATCTTTGTTTCTTTCCCCATGAATGAGACTACTCTCAGTATCACAAACAAGTGAGATCATGCAGTATCTTTCCTCTGGGGTTGGTTTCTTTGACTTCACATAGTGTCCTTAAGATTCATTCATACTTTAGCCTGTCAGTATTTCCAAAATTAAGATGACCAACTAATAATCCATTGTGTGTGTAGACTGCATTGTGTTTGTTGTGGCTAGGACTTCTGGTACAATGTTGAGTAGAAGAGGCAAAAGCAGGCATGGCATGCTTTCCATTTTACTGATAATGGAGGAAAACCCCCTTTTTTTCCACCGTTGAGTATGTTTATGTAAAGACAATTTTCTTCTATTCCTAGTTTGCTAAATTCATTTCATTTCTTATATATAATTTTTTATTATTGTTCTTTATCTTTTCTTTTCTCTGTAATCTCCCCTCCCACCCTGTCCAGAATTTCTCCCCAACCCCTACCTTACTAATGGTGTTTTCTAGAGTAAATATCTTAAGTGATGTCCCCTAAGAAGCAGCCTTTGATTATGATTCTTATGGTTTTACAAAGAGTCTGAAATGTTCTCCATTTAAATTTAGCTATCACTCTGCTATGTTTCTTTGCCCCCCACTATCTTTAACTTTTAGCTTTATACTTCACAAATTGCTAGTGTAGTATGTCACTCTGACATAAGATCTATTACAAAAATATTCAATGTGATTTATTAATTCACTAAATGACATTTTATTTAAATGCAAGATGGTTTCTCTTTGGTAACCTACCTGTTTTTTAGTGGAAGTTATTTCTTGCTAACTTAGACTTCATGTTCATGTTGTCAAGTTCTGTCATTAATATAAATATAGAGAACTGACTAAGAGTCAGGCACTAAGTTCTAAGTGATTTATATCTGCTAATTCATTTAAATGTCCAATGTACCGTATGAAGCAAGTGTTATTACTCAACTTCCTTTTGGTAGAAGTTTAAAAGTAGTCCACACTTCTTGAGTATCTTTCAGAAATCTTTTCCTGCCTTTTCTTAAAAACAGGAATCTTTCCCATAACCCAATCCAGAACATTCAAGCAGACCATTTTGATCATCTTGTCAAACTCAAGTCTCTGTAAGTATACACTGCTGAGGACAGTTTATCATGAAATTGTTATTTATATACTAATAGCTAATAAATTCGATAACTAACTTTTGTAGAGTCTTTCAAATCAAAAACTTTGTTCCCAGGATATTAGTTAAGATCCATAAAAATATATCTGTGCTTGCTAGATTATAAACAAATAGCTATTTGTTTTATTTATTTACATCTAAAAATTAAATTTAACTAAAAATTTGTTTATGAACTAAAAATTAAATAGTATAACTATTGTAACTAAACTAGTGTAACTAAACTAAAACTTAAATAGTATAATTTATAAACTAAAAATTAAATAGTGATGAATAATTTTACATGACTGTAAGTCAACAGAAATTTATATTTGATTGTTTTGATCCATTCAAAGCACCCATGCATATTAATTCCTCCATTATTTTACTGGGGGTGAGGGGTAGGCCAATTGGGAAAAAGAGGACAATTGGTATGGTGAATACAATCTTGCTTTGATAAAAAATGTAAAAGAGAAATAAAAGTATTTGTTAAATTGTCCTTTGTAAATGTTTGTTTTTAGAATAATTTTATTAAAATGTCTTTTATGAAAACTCAGTATGCCCTGTTTTAACTTTTTTTAAACAATTTTTATTTTTAGTAGCCTAGATGGAGTTGAAATTTCAAATATCCAGATGAGGATGTTTCAGCCTCTTGTGAATCTCTCTCACATGTAAGCAGATATCTTTCTTGTTCTTCACCTTGATTTTTATCTTCTATGTTTCCACACATATTGGGCTAATATATCCATAGCTACTACATTCAGCCCACTAGCATTTTCCACTGACTACTTTGGCTTAAATAATAACTCAAAATTTGATATTAAGTAGGGAGATTTTTAGTTTACTGTAGTTCAGTAGACTATTAGAAAATATGAGTGTTGAGTGAACCCACTCATTATTATACATTCCCCTTGGTTTTGATATTATTCATAGAGACTGATGTAAACCAAATGAACTAGCAACTTGTCAAGGTATAAGTACTACCAAATGAAGTAGGGGTTTATAGAAACATAAATAATTGCTGTAACAAAGGAATAAAAAGACATATTTCCTCAGTGAAAATTGTTCCCAATATCAGAACATGCTTGCCGTTCTAAGAGCAAATACATGGGGATGAAATAGCAGTGTGTCTCATTGCACCATTGATTACATGCTTTGAAAACATTTTTTTTAATTTAACGCAATTCAATAGTAGGTATTAGAATGATCTCCCTGACATCATAATTAATTCTCAATGATTTAGAAAGTGCCATTGTTATCTTACTTAACTTTCTTGTTACAAGACTCTGCTTTCATTTTCCATAATTCTTAAAAGAGAACATTTAGAAAAGTCCCCTTGTTTGTATATAACATAAAACACTCTGATTAAATTAAGCAAAACAGAATTTATTGGGTGAAATAGCTCACAAAATCCAATTAAAAAACTAATAGAGTAGTAGAAATTGGGCAGAAATCATGGCAGATCTAGATCCAGGATGTAAGAACTAAGCCAAGAATAATATATAGGAATTATCAATTTATTTTACATCATTATCACTGAAGCTTTTATACCATAAAGAATATTTATATTTTCTGCCAGAGTTCATTAGAGGCAAAGACATGAAAGCTAAATCCCAATTTCCACATTTATTAGAACATTTTCTAGTAAATAATTTGTTTCCATTGAATATTCTCTCTTCCTATGATGATACTAATATCTACATCATGGAGTTGACTAGAAAACTTGTTCTTCATACCTAGAAGATGCTCAATAAATAATGTTGGTAATCTGTAGTTGTTATCCAGATGGCATTTTTATCAACAAGGAAGGCCTGTGAGTGAAAGAAATCATGCCACAAATATTTCCTGAACTCACATGTACTTAAATCCTGTGTGAGAGATAGGTATGTTAGCAAATAATTATAGATCACATCATAACTTTTATTGTAGAAAACCAGGGAAATAGAGAGAGAGCACTTCACCTCTCTTCTCTGAAAGTTAAAAAGCAAACGGAATTACAACAGCAGCTTTGTAACTGTGTGTTCACTTATGCTAAACTCTACAAACCCAATCAGTTTCCTGTAGTGACATGCTAACAGCTTATTTATAACACTTGTGTAACCGTTGTATATTCACTTCATCTATTTGTTGTTCTCACTCACACACTTTTTACAGAGAAATCAAGTTATTGCGAATTAAACCAAAGTTTAAAATTTCAGTATCCTTAAGGTTTTACATCCTGAGTCTCATATTGAGACGTTCTTCTACTGAGCAAAATATAGCAAATAAATACTACTGCATAGTTACTCTGCACTAAATTTTAAATCTTTTTTTCTTCTCTTTGTAAATCAGATATTTTAAAAAATTCCAATATTGTGGCTATGCCCCACATGTTCGCAGCTGTAAGCCAAACACTGATGGAATCTCATCTTTCGAGAATCTCTTGGCAAACATTATCCAGAGAGTATTTGTCTGGGTTGTATCTGCAGTGACATGCTTTGGAAACATCTTTGTCATTTGTACTCGACCTTATATCAGGTCTGAGAACAAGTTGCATGCTATATCAATCATTTCTCTCTGCTGTAAGTATTTCCAGGTTGAAGTTATATGTATGAAAGTATTGCTATCAGAAAGTGGTAAAATGATGAGGTTCTTTGAAAAAAAATTTCTCCTTTCTTGCTTATATGTTGGAACTGGATCTAAATTTTTAAACAAAATTTGAATAATTTTCTAACTTAATAAATATTGCTGGTAAGAAAAACAAGAACTACTTTAGCAATTAAATAAAATTTTAAAAGAAGAAAATTCTATCACCATATCCAGATTACTAAAGCATCTATTCACTATTTTTGTGGTGGCATGGTATTTTATTAAAATGTGTAAAACCTTTTGCTATGAATAAAAGTTCAGTCTTTCACAGCAATTTTTTTTACATTCAGAGCTGTATTTTTTTTATTTGTTTTCATACATACTATATTAACAAATTGCTGTCTTTTCTGGCTTCTGAGTTACTAGAATTTTTTCCATTCACAATCTGAAATATTTAAATAAAAAAATGTTTCAGGTAGTACTTAAATTTTGCTTCACAACCCAAATGCCCAAAATAGATGAATGGTACAAAAAGCTGTGGTATATGTAAATGATGGAATATTATTCATCAATCAAAAAAGACAAATTTATGTCACTCGCGGCAACATGGATGAAGCTAGAAGGAGTCATGCTAGCAGAAATGTCAGAAAGAAAAAGAGAAATACTGGATGGTCTCAATTATATGAGGGAAAAAGGGAAAGCAAACAAGCAGACAAAAAAATTTAAAATTAACTTTCAGCAAAATTGAAGCATGGAGCATAAGAAGGGGAAGGGAGGCAAAGTGGGAGTGGGAGGAGCACAAAACACTAAGACGATGGTTCATGGGTGATAAGGTGATGGGAGAACCCCATGGTAGGTAACATTGCAAAATAAAACAAATTTTAAAAAATAAAGATAAATAAAGTAGTAAATTTTGCTTCAGTTTTGGAAATGAGACTGCAGGGAGAATGCTAAATGAGGACTAGAAAATAAGCAGGAAACTAGAATATTTATAGTTTAATACAGATCATTTGGCTCAAATGATCTGTACTGATGCATGTGCCTTCAAGTGAGCATCAGTCAATAAGATGTTCTACATTTTATGTACAGATGTATTTTAAATATTTTAAATAACCCTCTCCCTCATTCAAAATCTAGTGTCTAATTCAGTCTTTATTGCAAGCCATCTGAGTAACAAAACTCAAAAATTGTTCCCGGATTAACCACAAAATTTTGACTACTCTCAAATTCCCTGGTGAGGGTTAGAATGTAACATCGGTGTTTAGGGATTAGGTTCAGTCTTACCATTTACACAGTAATAAGATTTTGAAACCTTTATGGAGAATGCTTATATAGACAAAATCTGTGATATGTGAGATGTAATGTTTGCTTAAAATGCAAATGCAACAAGTAATATTTTTCACTGGTAACTAATTTTGAGGATGAGAGAAACTAAAAAAGATGGGGAGACTATAAAAATTGAATGAGAGATAAGAGAGAACAGTTTCCTTAGCCCTGCTCTGAGCCAATTATCTAAGTCCCCAAAACTGTATTGATTGCAAAGCACTTCAGAAATATTCCTATCCTCTCAAAGATAGACCTCAAAGTTCATAGTCCTTACTCTACCATAGAAACTTCTGAATTACTTTCTCTGAGATTTTAGATCATGCTCTAAAATTGTTGAGCTGGGAGAATTTCTGTGGAAGAATTCACAAAATATAACATCCCCATGTTTTCCCTAATTGAAACATCAACATAATTGCCTTTTATTCATTTATTCAACAATTCTACATGATAAGATCAAAATGGAAAATGAAACATACAAGATCCAGCTCTGACAGACTTGCATATTTGAGGGAAGAAAGAAATACATAATTAGCCATGAAGAGTGCTAAAAGTGGTTATCAAGGAGAGCTGATAAAGAGGTCCTTACCACATAAGAAGGTAGAAAATTACCTTCCCAAGATAGAAGAAACTGATTATTTTTGTTAATACTCAAAATATTACTGCTTATTAATACATCCAACATATCTTCTTATTTCTCTTAACTTGTGGAATTTACTGATTCCTTTAGGTGCTGACTGCCTCATGGGAGTGTATTTATTTGTGATTGGAGCCTTTGACCTCAAGTTCCGTGGAGAATACAATCAGCATGCACAGCTATGGATGGAGAGTATTCATTGTCAGCTTGTGGGGTCTCTGGCCATTCTCTCCACAGAAGTATCTGTATTACTTTTAACATTCCTGACACTGGAAAAATATATCTGCATTGTGTATCCTTTTAGATGTTTAAGACCTAAAAAATGTAGAACAATTACGGCTCTGGTTCTCATTTGGATTATTGGATTTGTAGTGGCTTTTATTCCATTAAGTGATAAGGAATTTTTCAAAAACTTCTATGGCACCAATGGAGTATGTTTCCCTCTCCATTCAGAAGATGCGGAAAGTCTTGGAGCCCAGATTTATTCAGTGGCCATTTTTCTTGGTAAGACATTCTGTATTATAGGCCCTTTCATTTCAAACATTCAAATAAATCACAATATGAACCTTCTTAAGCCTTCTGCTGTTTACAAATTCTAATTTCAAGTTGCTGCAAATGACATGTGTTTGTCCTCCTTGATTGATGCATAGTATTCCACCATGTACATGTACCACATTTCATTCGCAGCAACATGGATAGAACTAGAAGACTCATATTAGCAGAAATAAGCCAAAAAGAAAAAGAGAAATACAGGATGATCTCACTTATATGATGGATATAGGGGAAAACAAACAAACAAATAAGAAAAAATAAAAATAACCAATGGGACTGAACAATGGAGCGAGCGAGGAGGAGGGGGAAGGAGGTGGGGGAGGTGAAGAACACAAAAGATCAGAATGGTTAACAGGTGTTACTGAAGTGGGAAAGTCCCAGGGTAAACAATAATGCAATAATGTAATATAAATATAAATACATATATATGAAAATTTTAAAAAATTTAAATTAAAAAAAAGAATAACCATCACAGAGATAGTTGACATTCTCTGTGGATATTGCTTCTATCCTATTCCCCATTACACAGTCCCACAAATAATAATTAGAACAATGGATCTGATGTTTGCCATGCCAGTGGTATTGGAAACTTTTAAATCATACATCAGTAAATAATATATTATTTTGCATGGCTATAATTTTGTAATTATGGTATTTTAATATGTATACCTATCTATGTAACTTGTTTTCTTCCCACAAAAAATTTTTTAAATTATGTTTTTTTAAATATCTCCTAACTAGGATATTGGAGACCATCCCCATTTGTTACTTCTATTATTGTATCCAAATTTCAAGTTGTCTTAAAGTTTTAAAATTTGTAATATTTGTCATAATGATATCTTGTTGTATCCTAATTTGCATACTGATATCTTGTTTATCCTAATTTTCTTTTATTTATATGTTCTAAGCCTGAAATAAATTGTATAGCTTAAAATTAAAAAAACAAAACAAAACAAATTATAATTTCAAATCCTCTAACCAATTTTCCTCATTGATGCTGGGGGTGTATTTTATCAGAGTCTCCTCAAGGAATCTGTTTTGTTTTTTTTTTTTTCTAGATTACTCACATATTCCAGCCTGATGCAACTTTAATATAACACAAGACACTAAGCACTTGCATTTTGTGCAGTTACTCTAATTAAGCTAAGAATATGTATTTTAATACTTGATTTCAGAATATGAAAAAATTTAGAGAGCTCATGCCAGTCTTTGGTTTGCAAGTAGACATACAAGTGCTTTCTCTTCTAAAATTTTCTCAGTGTATAATTCAAAGTAATTGATTTATGAAAAAAATAGTAGAAAAATGAATTTCATAGATCTAGAATACTCACTAAAACACTTTCATTTGATTTTAACTTGCATTTTTAAGTTAAACATTTCACCATGATTTCAATATTTCAATGTTTTAAATTCATGATTTATAGAAAATCTTAAGAACAAAAAGGACAGCTTGGTCTTTGCATGCGCTCAAAAACAATAGCCATAGGTATGTTTTGTTTGTTTTGAAAGAATTTTCAAAATCATTAATAATAACCTCTGTTCTAAACAGGTATTAACTTGATAGCATTTGTCATCATAGTATTTTCCTATGGAAGTATGTTTTACAGTGTCCATCAGAGTGCCATCACAGCAACTGAAGTACAGAATCAAGTTAAAAAAGAAATGATCCTTGCCAAGCGTTTTTTCTTTATCGTATTTACTGATGCATTATGCTGGATACCCATTTTTGTGCTGAAATTTCTTTCATTGCTTGAGGTAGAAATACCAGGTACAACTTTTTATTTCTTTCTGTTAGGAAATAACTAACCTGTTTCTGTAATGTTCCTCTGAAAGAAAATCAAGATCCTTAAAGATAATTTCTTTCAAGAATCTTAAGCCAGAGTGATATGTGCTTCACATTCTGTTCATCGATAAAATGTTTACTTGGAAGAGGAAGCTGCTATTTTCCATTAATGCCTAACAGCACAATTAGTACTGTAACTAAGGAACACAAACTCAAATAAATTACACTAAATATTTTGAAGTTCCCATAAAGTTATGCTTAAAATTGCCTGAAATAAAAATAAGTCAAAACAATGATGAAATAATTACCTTTTTTCAGAATGTAAGAAATGTTACTTCCTAGAATACATAGCAATTCAGATAACATTACCCTCGGGAGGGTGAGAGTTAATAGAAGAAAATACTCTTGATATTTAAAAAGTTAAGTTAGAGAAAAACAACCAGAAAATAACATATATTGAAGATGTAGAGAAATTGACACTGTCTGTGCATTGCTAGATGGCATATAAAGTGCACAAATGCTATAACTTAAAACAAAACACAACAGCTTCTTAAAAATAGAATGACCCTTTGATCCAGCTGTTACTTCTTAGACCAAACCCCAAATAAATAAAAGCAGGAACTCGTGCAGATGCTCGTACATCTATGTTCACATTAGCACTATTCACAGTAACCAAAGGGTGGAAAGTGTCTGTGGTCGAATGAATGGACAAACATAATATAGTCCATACACAATGGATTATTGTTCAGCTTTAGAAAGGAAGGAAATGCTGGTAAGTACTGTACCATGAATGACCTTGAAGATGTTACAAGTGAAGTAAGCCAGTTACAAGTCAAATATTATATGGCCCACTCATCTGAGTTAACTACATTTGTCAGATTCATAAAAAAAGTTTGTGAGTGGTGTTGTCAGGGTCTTGGAGGGAATGAAGGAATGAGGTTTGTTGCTTAGTAAGTATGGCATTTCAGTTTGGGAAGATCAGAAGTGGGCATTGATGACAGTTGCACAGCCATGTGAATTTACTTAATGAACTTAATGTCACTGAGTTATACACCTGAAAATGGTTTAAATGAAAAAACTCAAATGATCAACTTTATGTGAGGAAGATTTTACCACAATTTTTATAATGTACATAATTTGGTGAAGTGTATGTATAACATAGACTATGTCCACATTTCTTAAATTTATAAATGCACAATTTTGCTTTATCTCATGGTTAGTGGTGATAGTAGTTTATATTTTATAAGCACAAAATGAGGGAAGGTTGCCTCAATTAGATGCAAATCTAGTTGCATTACAGTAGTTGTACAGCTACTAGTGATTTTTAAGATGAGGGTAATCACAGATGCTTTTACTGAAATAAGTATCTAATCAGAAACCAAAAATAAGCTTATTTTAGTATATGTGCTGCCTAAGTCACCACTTTTTTTTAATGTGTCATGAATTTACAAACTTAACTTTAAAAACAAATAACTAGCAGAAAAGGAATCTGTTAAAAATAAATTTAATATTCTGAGGAATACTGTATGTACTATCTAGTAATTAAAATATTTGAAAAGGCATGACTTCATTACATAATATTGTTTTTCCTAAATTGAAATTATCATAATAATATGTAAAGACTTGGTGGAGAATATTTCTACCTAATGGAATACTTATGTTGATATATTGGAGAAAAGCTACTTAGCAAAGAACCCTGTTTTTTTGCAGCACCAGCACTCCCCTCAAACACTGGCACTCTGGAAAGACATCTGGAAACACATATAGACTTGGTATTTAATTATGTAACATCAAAGGGGGAAAATTAAGACTCAAGAGGGGGCTGGGGGAAAACAAGGAAAAGGGGTTTCTGTACCCAGTGAACATTCATAAACATGAGAACTATTTCACTTTTTTCTCTTCCAGGTTCCATAACCTCTTGGGTAGTGATTTTTATCTTACCTATCAACAGTGCTTTGAACCCTATTATCTATACTCTTACCACAAGACCATTCAAAGAAATGATTCATCAGTTTTGGTATAACTACAGACACAGAAGATCTGTTGACAGCAAAGGAAGTCACAGAACATATGCTCCCTCGTTCATCTGGGTAGAAACGTGGCCACTACAGGAGATGCCACATGAGTTAATGAAGCCAGCTCTCTTCACAGACTCCTGTGAATTGTCACTGATTTCTCAGTCAACTAGACTCAATTCCTATTCATAACTAACTCAAAGATCCATTTCTTAATGTATAATATTGTGGGTCCTACATGATGGATTTGTTGATATATAATATCACAAAGTTACTAACTTGCATCAATGGCTAAAATAAATTAGCTTACAATGACATGAAGTTATTTGGGAAAAATAGGTGACTGATGAGCATGTAATGAAAAATAAATTATATTAACAGTGTGTGCATATATATTAGTAGATATTTTGCATAGGAAATTGAGAAATCTACTTCATATTCATTCCTTTACATGCATTTACTGAGTACCCACTCTATGCATGGCCCTAGGGTAAATTCCTAGAAGTAGATAGTATAGAATCTTTTCAACTTGCAGAGTTAAATTGTGTGTAACCACAGCTAATACAGTCTAGTCTATCTGCAGCTCTTTGTGTGTAAGGTAGTGTTTTTTATGTTATTCATATCTGCAAACATAAGAACCACGTGGACTTTAATAAAAATTTAAGGTTTTACATTACTCAGTATAAAAATATCAGAGGAAATATGTTTGCAAAATACAAATATTCTGTTTTAAGAAATCATCTTTCTTCAAGTCTCTGCACTTCAGAGCCAATACAACATAATACTTTAAAAAAAGATAGGCTGGTATAAACTCAAAATGGCACTTCTCTGTCACTTCCTGCCTAATTGTCTTTTTTGCTTAAATGAGCACTGTACCACCACAAGGAACTAGAAAAGTAGAAGTATTGCAGAGGACTGAATCAGAAAAGCTAGACTGATGATAAATGTTTAGATGAAAGAGAATTGCGCCCAACAATAAACCCTCTCATTCAGTCACCTGATTTTCAGCAAAGAGGCCAAGAAACTCAAATGATCAATAAACAAATTTTCAACAATTTATGCTGGGACAACTCAATATCACTTTGCAAAAGAATGAGGTGGTACCCTTACCTTAAACCATAAATTTAATCATATATAAAAATTAACTCAAAATGAATTAACAACCTAAACCTAGGAGATAAAATTCTTAGAAGAAAACTACTGTGTAGCTCTTCACAGATCTTGAATTTGGCAATGCTCTTAGATATGACAACAAAAACAAGAGCAACAAAAAGGGAAAAAAGTAAATTGGACATCTAAATTTAAAAAATTGTGCATCAAAAGACAAAATATTTGCAATTATATATCTAAGAAGAGTTTAATAACTAGAATATACAATGAACATCTACAACTCATCAAAAAAGACAAACAGCCCAATTTAAAAATGGGTAAAGAACTCGAATAGATATTTTTCCAGAGAAGATATAAAATGGCCAAGAAGCATATGAAAAGACGCTTAACATCACTAATCTTCAGGAAAATGCAAGTTAAACTACAATGAGATGACATCTATTAGGAGTGCTGTAATTTTTAAAAAGACAGAAAATAACAAGTTTTGACAAGGAAAAGATCAAAACCTTCTACATTGCTGGTGGGGAAGTAAAATGGTGCAGCCCCCAGCAGTTCCTCAAAATTTCATCACAGAATTACTATATGATCAAGCTTTTTCACTCCTGGGTATAAACCCAAAAGAACTGTGAACAGGACTCAAGTATGCAAATATCAACAGCAGTAATACAGTAGTCAGTTAACCTATTAACAGATCAATAAAACATGGGCTATACATACAGTGGAATATTCAGTTAAAAAAGGAATAAAGTTCTAACATGCTTCATGATGAATGAGAGGGCAGATACAAAAGGACAAATACTATATGACTCCACTTGCATGACATTATCTAGAATAAGCAAAATTCATTGACAAAAAGCAGATTGGTGATTACTAGAGGTAGGAGCATTGGAAGATTGATATCTAAGGGTATCTTCTCACACAAAAAAAAATGTTCAAAAACGATTACAATGATTGATAAACAAAACTGTCATTTTATACTAAAAGCCTTTAAACTGTACACTTCTGCTGGGTGAATCTTATGATGTGTGAATTACAGCTCACTAAAATAGTTAAAAGGAAAAAGAGCCAAAATATACTGATTTGGTACAATTAAGGAAGGAAGGATTTTTCATATACATGTTTACGCTAAAAAGAAAATAGTTGTCATCAGAGATAAACTTACCTTCTGTTTAAAATCCTGGCCACTCATGAGATGGTAATTTTTTTTTGCAGGTTCCACTTCAAGTTTCATTTGAGTTTGTAATTTGTTTTTTCTTTGATAATTTGAAACCATTTAAACCATAAATTTTTTTCAGGTGGTTTTAAAAACATCAAAAATGAAACATGGAAATACTGGAATTAAAAATGTATTTATTGAATATGTAATTGTATAAATTTTCTTTGAAAATAAATTTATTTTACCTGAAATTTAATTTCATTAAAAACATGAATTATTTTGAGTCCTTTCTTTTATGTCTTGGAATGATACATTAAGACTTCTCCATAAAGAATGTGGTACTTTCCACATCTCAGCATTTATTTTCAAATGTCTTTCTAGAAGCCATTTGGGTTTCTTTCTATTAAATCCACTCAATTCTTCTATTCTTTCACCTCTCCAAAGAGTTACTTCTATTTAATTCAATGCAATAAGTAATTACTAATGTACCAAGTAACTAGTTTCTACTAACGTCAGTAAAACATACAAAAAACACAAAATCAACTCAGACACAAATCGTTTTTCCTTCTACAAATTTAACTTGCATCCAAAATTCATGGACCCTGTTCTAGATCAAATCAATCCTACTAAATCAATTATAAGTTGTTTTAGAATTTAAAAACACACATGTGGAGGATGTCAACTTTAATTTTTTTATTATTTAAGAGCTCATAATTCATCATGCTCGTGCATACACTCTCCCAAAGCAGTTACTGACCTTTAACAATTTAGACACTGATAATAGTTGAATGCCAAAAAATAGAGGGAAAATGTAAATGAAATAACGTTCGTGCATTTTACCACTCAACAAAGTATATGAAATGATACCAGTAATTGGTTCAAGTGTCCCCTCTAGGTTAAGACTCAAAAAAAAAAAAAGTTTAGTTTTCTTAAGATGCCTCCCCTTTAAAAATATTTCACTAGAAGTCTCATTTACTTCCACTGTTCTAAATCTTTTTATCTAGACTCAGTCACTATCTCATCTACTTTCATTGCTTCAATTGCAACATAAATTAATGATTTCCATATTTTCACCTTTAGGTTATTCTCTCTCCTGAACTGGTCATTTATGTGACCACTAGACAGTCCCACTTGGATATCTGACTGGCTCTCTAATATCATGCATGAGTCTGGACACCTGTGTCCTCTTCTCCAGATTCTGTTAGTGAACGGCACCAATGGCCTAAACTAGCAATCTGGAGGTCTTTCTTTGACTCTTCCCTTTCTCAAATTCATATAAAGTCATTTGATCCTCCCCCAATTCTATTTCATAAATATTTCTTAACTCTCTTTATCCCACCTTCCAGTAACTCATTTCGGGTCAACAACATGTCTCACCAAATTGGCAATGATTCAGTAAGTATCTGTACCCGCAGTTCTGATTTGCTCAAGTGGTCTTTACAGAGTTTTAGAGCTCCTAACAAAAATTAATCTCAGGGGAAAAACAAAATATTATAAAGCTACTAGCACAGTTTTTCTATAATAGTAACTAAAAGGAAAAACAAATAGTTATTATTTTCAGATGGTGGGTCAGGGTCCTCCAGAGAAACAGAATATAGAGAGGAGAAACTTAAAAATGGCTCCTATGATTTTGGAAACTGGCACGTCCAAAATCTATTCAATTGAGCTGATGTTCTGGTTTGAATCTGAAGGCTGGAAACTGCTGTCATACTAGGAAAAGGCAACGTTCTGAGTTCAAAGGTCATTAAGAACTTGCATGCCAAGGTCATGAGAGAGAATTCTCCTACTCAGGGGAGGGTGAGTCGTTTGTTGTATTTAAGTCTTCATCTGCTTGAATGAGGCCTGTCACATTATGGAGTGCAATTTGTTTTCTCAGTCTACTAATTTATTAATTTCACTCAAAAATAACCTCATATAAACCCCCAGTCAACACAGCAAATTTAAACCATCAAAGCTGAAGACAGTAAATAATATAATAAACTGGAACTTTAAGCAGTCTAATTAAGAGGTAGGTAGCTAAGTGTGGTTTACACAGGCATACTATCTTGGTGTCAGAGACCCATGGGCAAATAATTCTCAGATTGTTTCAAATTCTATAAATAGATAAATTATCACTTTCGACAAAGAGATATAGATGAAATGACTATAAAATTTCTGCCGTAGTGCTTGGCATATACTTCATGTTCATAACCTTAAATATTTTTAATGCTAAAACTTTCATCCTAATAACTTTACTATGTTGATTTTTTTAAAGTTTATATCAGTAAGTTTTAACAAATTTTCATTTGAAGCTTCAGAGCTAGTAATGAGTTACTAATTTTTTTTAATTCTTAAGTCTTTTAGAAAATGTTTATGCTTTGAGTTTTCCAATCTCTCTCCCATGAAGCAGAGCAAAAGGAAATACATTTCTAAGTCACTCTTGAAAGTTAAAATGAACTGTTCTGTTGACCATACTTGGCAATAGAAACCGTAAGCAGAGCTGAGCTGTAGGCCTACCGGTGTCCAGAGTTTACAGCTACAAATGTTGTCCTAAGAACTAAACTAAGTGTCTACAGAAAGCTCACTGTCTAAAACCAGTTTATCTAAGCTGATTACAATTCACTACAAGCCAATTAGTTTTTTTCTTTTCTAACTTAAGATAACATAGGGAGAGGTAGTCATAAATGAAATCAAACTATTTTTAATTAATTTCAATTAATTAAATTCGTTTTAATTTTAATTAATTTAATTAATTGTAATCAAACTAATTTTGAGAACAAGCACAGCTGAAACAAGGTTACAGGGAATCACAGCATGAGGTTAACCAAGTAAATCAAAAAGAACAAAGAAAGAAGTAAATCTAAAGAGCAGATCTGAGTTCAGGATCTACAAGACCCAGGTGACACTTTTATGAATAACTGATGATATTACATTAAAAACTAAAATCATTCAACACCACAACTAGAGACAAATTACAACTATGAAAGATAATAGTAACATAAGTCATTCATTTTCAAAACATCATCTACAAGTCATAAGGAAAAAACAAAACATAATTTGAAAGATGGGCAAAATGTATGACCTGGGAAATCGCATACACATTCCCCGAAGACTATGGTAGTTACATGATTGGCACTCCTCTGGTTGTACAAGAATACACTTAAACACTAAGACCATAGGGAGGGAGGTGGTCACCTGGAGGCTAGTTACAACATAAAGGAAACAGTATTTTGCCATGCTCTGTAAACATACTGTATCAAGACAACATAAAAAGACAAACTAAAATATACACTATCTCTAGAGCAACAGATATCTCTGGAAAGGTAGCAAGGAGATGAGATCACAGAATTAACAAAGCAAGCATCAAATGTATCTAACATTGAAAAATTTAAAATATACTTGTTTACAGATATAGAGCCAAAGCTAACATTTATTAAATCTACATACTGGGAATACATGAATTTTAAAATCATTCACCTTTCCTGTTACCTTGAAATATTTCAATGAAAATCAATAATGAAAATAATAAATCCAAATAAATGGAAATAAAATTTGCTTTTAAGATTTTATTTTTGCACACTTTGAAATTGCAATTTCATGACACATAAAAAACATTTTTCTAGTAACAAAATAAGCATCTCTTTGGTATTGGAACACAGCACACGTGTAATTGTCAATTAAAAAATTTATGAAAAATTATGACCTAATATTAAAAAAATATATTTGGTTCATCCACTTGTCCCCTTTCATAGCCCCAATGTGGAGCTTTAGAATATAGTTCTGTACACATCTCCACTCTCAAAGAATAAAGATACCATATAGCAAAGACATCCACAAGTTACATAGTAGATAGTTACATTGGTTTAATTGCTGACATATATAACACAAAAAAACAACAACCAAAGAGTAATATAAGATTTAGGACAAATGAAAAAAGGCCATCTTGAGTCTTGAAAGTCAAAAACTTGAAAACAAGTGCATCACTTGAAGTTGATACATTAAAAACAAAATAACATTTTTAAAATTATAAACAGTTTGCAAAGCTCTAAAAGGAATGTGACAATGAGAGAGAAGCATAATTTTAATAAGGCACTTAAAGAGAGCAAACACCTAAGAATATCAAAGACAAGAAATAGTATCTATAAAAGCAGTTAACCTTAGAAATAAATAGGGTAAAACAGGCTTTCATATTCTGAAGTAAAAGTGTTTTTTAAACAGCATCAGAGAAGCCAGGGACAGTGGCACATGCCTTTAAGCACAGCTACAGAGCGCGGCTGAGACTAGGAATCGCTTGAGTCTGAGGGTTCACAGGTTCAAGACCCGAGACCCACCAGAGGCAAAATAGTGAGAAACCTAGTCTCAAAAAATAGCTGGGTGTGGTGGCGCACACCACCACAGCTGTAATCACAGCTACTTGGGAAGCTGAGGCTGGGGATCACCTGAGTCCATGGTACACTGGGCAACATGAGTCTGTGATCTCCCCCGGAAAAACAGCAAGGTCTAGTCTCAAAAAAAAAAAAAAAAATCAGAGAAGGGTAAAAAATACTATTACCTGTTTGTTTGTTTATAGACTAGGTCTCACCTTTGTTGATTTATTGATTGATTGACTAGGTTTCACTATTTTTGCCCGTGGAACATGGAACCGCAGGCTCTCGTTGCCTGGGGGGGCCATAGACTCAATCCCCAGTCTCAGCTTCCCAGGTAGCTGGGATTACAGGCGCACACCAGCACGCCCAGCTATTTTTTTTGGAACTAGGTCTCGCTACGGGCCCCAGGCGGGACTCAAACCATGACCCCTAGCCCCAGCCGCTTCATAGGTTGAAGCTTACAGGCACAAGCCATTTGTGCCCAGCCTATTACCTATTTTTAAAAGCTGTCATCAGTTCAGAAAATCATTTCCCTTCAGGTCAATGAGGTTCTGATTCAAACACTTTTTGAGAAATAATTACAATGTTCATGCTAAAAATAGAAGAAAAAAATAGTTTTTAATTCTGTTGTCAACTCTTGTGCAATAAATACTTAGTGAGGGCTGTGTGATACCGTTCTAAGTACTGGGGACACAAAAGTAAGAAAGACCCAATCATTGCTTATAGAAAACTTGACATAATGGAGTTAACATGGGTAACCTTAAAGTTACCTCCCATTGAAACTCAACTTCAAACCCTGCCACTCTTGTCATCTTCTTGCAAAAGGAACAATGGTCTACCTCACCTGCTGTGGAATATTGTCTGCAAAGTTAATATTATCTGCCTTATAAATATATAAGCAACTTTCACAAAGGATTCTACGAAAGTTTAGAGGAAAGAAAACGTTCAAGAACAAACAAACGTTGACCAGCATCAAAAATAACATCAATATTCTGCTCTACCAAAAGCAAGAAAAATTTCATTGTGAGTACACAGAACTTCTGTAAGGAATATCCTATAGATAGGGTACATGTGCAAATATCTCAAATGAAGAAGTGTGAATTATTACACACTTCAATCAGTTGTCTGGTTTTAAAGAATCATAGCCTTCTTTCAAGAGATTCCGCCATATTTTAAGGAAGCGTGCGTTTTCAGTACATTTTATGGCAAGTTCTTCCACTTGGGCTGATACTGCAGATGTGGCTTCTAGAAGTTTGCTTAACGAAAATGCTGCCTGAAATTTAAAAAATAAAATAGAAAGTTTATTTTTAAAATTGTCATTTTGTTTTAGAAACAGCCCAAAAATAGGTTTACAACCTTGAATTCAATACTCAAGTTAATTTCTTTAAAAGCTAAAAAACTCTTCAAAATAAAACAACTTTCAGGAAATCTAGATATTCTTTAACATAAAGTAAGCTCTGAGGAAACAATCTACTTCAAAAATAACCCTACCTATGAGAACTGAGAAATCAGTACTTTTTTCACTGACAGTACACTGAAATATCATTTAGTTTTAACAATGTGACTTGAATCCCTTGACACCAAGCACAAGCAATATCTGAAGTCACCATAAATAATTCTTACTGATATTTACGAACTAAGGAATGGTTTCTTTTTAGTTCTTAAGTTGTGAACACTTTAAATCATGAAAATGTACAGAGCAAAGAAGACAACAAATAACATCAAATCAAAATACACACAATGCTGAAAATACCCAGATCTTGGTGGAAAACTCAATCAAATTATTTCTCCATTTAAGATATAACACTGTTCCTAGATAATGTATCAGTACTTCATCCTGCATGTGTACTTGAAACCAAGCTTGTTCAGCAAAAACCTGAAACTGGATCAGCACTTTAGTCATCTTTTAACAAAACAAACTTGTTAAGCAATGAGATAATCAAGTGCATTCCCTAGTTTCCAATCTGCACGTGTGTGTGTACCTTGAAACCATCACCTGGGGTGGGGGGGGGAGTGTGTGTGTGTGTACCTTGAAACCATCTCCTCTCCTGAGGTGTGTGTGTACCTTGAAAACATCACCTCTCCAGAGGTGTGTGTTTGGGGGGGGGTGGGTGTACCTTGAAACCATCACCTCTCCAGGTAAGGTGTGGGTGTGTGTAACTCGAAACCATCACCTCACCTCTCCAGGTGGGGGAGGTGGGGACTCCTCCTGTGTGTGTGTTGGGACTGAGGATGCTCTGGAAATTTCAGATTCCACAGAAACCACCCAGATTCTAGCCTTCACAAGGCGGGGTCTTTGATTCAGTGTTAATGAAACCAATCCAGACTAAAGAGGCCGTAACTAAGCCCTTTAGGCTGCGTCTAGTGATAAGACCAACGGTAACATTTAAAGCTGGCTCTGGGCAGGGCGCCAACTGGAACGTAGGACTCTCAAGTCCCCCGACAAAAATCAGAGCCTGATCCTCAGTACAGCAGCCAACAGGCACCGAGGAGAGGCCAGACCGCCAGCCCCTGTCCGCGCGGGAGAGCTGCGAGGTTTCGGGTTACAGCGGGTAATTGAAACCAGAAGGCAAAGCAAAAAATAAAGTGAGGGTGGGGTGGAAGGGTAACCCCGGATTCCTCAACAATAGTCCACAGTTCGACTCCTCAGACGGGCGGGGAATGGGACTAGGTCGCGGGTGCGCTAGACTCCCCGAGTTCACACCCTCGGGAGGTAGCAGAAGGGCGAGACCTCCCGAGCCAGTGCCGGGCTCCCCGATCCGGACCAGCTGACCCCCTTCGCGGCCGGGCTGAAGCCCCGCGCCCCGCCGACACTCACGTCTCCGATCTGCAGCTCCACCTCCTCCAGCGGGCCCACCGTGCGGCCGCAGCTCGTGCTCGGAACCGGCCAGTCCAAACGCACTGGGTCGCTGGGGGAAGAAGCCGAAGAGTCGTCAGAGGACGAGGGAGAAGGTGGCGGCGGGGGCGATGGAGAAACGCTCACTTCCTCGGGGGCAGCCATGGAGAAGCAGCGGAGACAGCGAAACCGACCTTCAGCCGCTGCCCCAACCGTCTTTCAATCGCTCGCGCCCAAAGCCCAAAGGCCTCGCCTCACCCCCCCTTGAAATCTCTCGGGCTCTACTTTTGGGTCTCGGCCCAAGACCGCGAAGACTTTTCATTTTTTCCGCGAGACCCAATCAGAAGTTAGCGCATTCTTGCACCTAGTCGCTTCTGCGCGAACCACCAATCAGACTCACCGGGTGTTTGAGCGGACTACAACTCCCAAGATGCCACACGCGTCATTCCGCCTCCCTTTAGCAGGAGCTGCGCGCGTTGCACTGTGGGAAGTGTGGTTCCCGCCACTCTAGAGCGCTTATCTCGCCTAGTCGAGAGAGAAACACCGAGCTAATTCGCTACCAGAAGCCACGGGCAGCTTAGGGACCTAGAAACCCTTTCTTTTTCTGCCTTCACTTCTTTTTCTTTCTTCCTTCCGGGCGTGACCCGGAAGTCTCTTCTGACCATACGTCATGCGTGGCGCCGGCGCAGAGCGAGGAAAAGGCGGCTGCGCGGCGGAGCCAAAGCAGTAGTCTGCGAGACGAGGCAAACTTCAGTGGAGGGTCGGTACTTGTCCAGGTGATGGCGCCCCCCTCGGCTTAGAGTTTCGGCGCCCGCAGCAAGCCGCAGACTGTACTTGTGTCCGAGAGAGTCCTGATTACTGTGTGAGCATGCTGGTGCCAGTAACCAGGCTGTCCTGCCCGGGTGAGAGGGGATTCTGGGCGGGGTTAAGCGGCGGGAGGTCAAGGACTTAGGGCGAAACGGACAACATTGAACCTCGCGGTTGTGTGGGCATCTCGCCCCTCCTTTCCTTTGTCAGCGTTCTCAGGCTAAATTAGGGAACGAGTCACGGCGTCAGCACCTGATGGGTGACCCTGGTTTCTCCCAAGGTTGTCCCAGTTGGAAGAATTGACAACTAGGCTAAAGGTCACGAGCGGAGGAAACTTGTCAACACGGTCCGGGAGTGGACTTCTGAACTGAGTCTTTCCAAATCCTGGTCCTAATCCTTACCCCTGAGCTCAGGTGTTATCCTTTGTCTATTTAGAAATGGAAAAAGTATCGCAACATTGTTTCTCCTTGCCGACCTAACTTGCGAATTTGCAGCAGTCATTTCTTAAGAATTGGAAGAGTGATCTGTCAATATCTTAAATTAACAGCCATTTGCTGCTCAAGTCACCAGGTAATATATCAAGAGCTAGAAAACTTTCTACATTGTCTAAAATTAAATCGAGTGGATTATCGTGTTGTGGGTCTTAGAACTCACGGTAATTCCTGAAAATACCTCGTTACCGCCCCTTTCCCTTAAAAAAAGAAAAAAAAGTAAAGTAATTGTATCGATTTTTAATAAACATTTCAAAAAGTTCTCTACAGGATCTTGAATTCTTTAACAATTGACTTAACAATATGTAATTTTACGTTATAGAATAAATCAGTAATGCATATTTCAGAAATCAAGGATTTTTTTTTGTAAATTTCATAAAGGTACAATTTTGTCAAATTTGGCTGCCATATATTTAATAATCAGAATTTTATTTAAATTTTCTGTTAAGGGCCGGGCACGGTGGCTCGTGCCTGTAAGCTTCAGCCTTTGAAGCGGCCGGGGCTAGGGATCGCGGTTTGAGTCCCGCCTGGGGCCCGTAGCGAGACCTAGTTCCAAAAAAATAGCTGGGCGTGGTGGCGCGCGCCTATAATCCCAGCTACCTGAGAAACTGAGGCTGGGGATTGCTTGAGTCTGTGGTACCCCGGGCAATGAGAGCCTGGGTTCCACGGGCAAAAATAGCAAGACCTAGTCTCAAAAAAATAAATAAATAAATTTTCTGTTAACTGTGCATGTTTAATACACTTAATATTGCCTTATTCAGTTGAAATCATTATTGGAACAAGTGCCATGCAAATTCCACTATAATTTACCTTTTCCTTTGGATGCTTAGATCATTGTCACTACTTTCAACAAAGATATACACATAAATGCTCTGTCATTGTGACTTTCGTGTGATAATGTTATGAATTCTGTGGACTTTTAGACCTCATTTCTCTATCAGAATTTGACAGAGTCTTAAGTGTTGAGACTGCTAACATAAAATATCAGATTTGTTTTCAGAAAGGAATAAAGGTTGTGACTTTAGCCTCCTTGAGGAAATCAGATTACCCTCTTCCAGATATTCTCAGGAAAATCACTATCAAGAGAATTGTAGTTTTGTCTAATACCAGATCATCAGTTCCCAAATGCAGAATGGTTAACTTCTATGTGATAAACTTCAGTGCATTATAAAGCAAGTTTTAATAGTATGATTATTGTGAATGATATTATTTGAACTCAGGGAACTTAGATATCCTATAATATTTTTGCATACCATGTCTTTTGCTGTGTTTATGCTGCTTTTTTTTTTTACTGTTACATCAGTTAGCATTTGTCAGATGTTTAATTCATTTTTTATTAAGGAAACATTGATTTACAGCACTACTTATAGTTTATCAATATAATATCACACTCTACAGGTGTGTTACTACACTGCACCCACTGTTTTTCCCAGATCTCCTATGGTGGCCTCATATCTACAGTCATATTTCTGGGATTATTTCTGAATACTGTTACTGATTTGGGTTTATCTGACTACTTCTTTTGTTTCCCTTATATTCCAAAAATAAGTGGAATATATTTTTCTCTTATTTTGCTTAGCTTTATTCACCCCACTTCCACCCATGTTGTTGTAAATAACAAAAGTTTATCTTTATATCTGAATAGTATTCTGTTGTGTGAACATATACCACATCTTCCTAATGCAATCAGCTATTTTTGGGCACATAGGTTATTTCCATAATTTGGCTATTGCAAAAAATGCTGCAATGAACATAGGACTGCATATACCCCTTTCAATTAGTACTTTTTGTGTACTTTGGATAAATAACTAGAAATAGAATTGCAACAAAGTGAGCTATTAGCCATGGATGAAACTTAAGTGCATATGGGAAGAAGACATGAAAAAGATATATAAACATATTCTAACTACATGACATTCTGGAAAAGTCAAAAGTATAGGCATGTAAAATTGGATTCTGGGGCTTCAGAAAGAAAGAACTGAATACGTGGAGTACAGAGTATTTGGGAGTGCAGTGTGTGTATTCTGTGTGCTGTTGTAATTAATATCAAATATATGTTCCACTTTTGTCAAAACTCACAGAATATAGTGTACAAAGAATGAACTCTAAACTATGGACTTTAATAATATATTAATATGGCTTACTAACTGCAGTAAATGTATTATACCAATCCAAGAACTTAATGAAGCATGGGGAAAATTACATGGAAACTGTACCTCTCAATTTAAAAAAAAATTTTTTTAATAGGCTTATTAACTAAAAACAAACATAAGATGCAACATAGAAAAAGGTAGTAGTAAGTTTTACAGGCTTTGGAATATGTCTACTTCATGTTTAAATTCAGCAACAAAATCTTGAACAAGTTACTTAATTCCTTCCACCCAGCTTGAAAGTTTATGGACATCTGCTTTGTAAATACTATAGTGTCGGGTCTCTATGTCTTATACAGGGCAGATTGCCTAATGTATTTCTTAACTGTATAGATTATCTTCCTAGTTATAATTTGAAATTATAATCAAATCAGGAATTTGAAACTTCCGAAATTTCATTGATAAATACAAGGCCATTATATGGACATATTACTCTTTTTAGTTTTTAGAGATTTGGGTGCTTCCCTTTTTTTTTTTTTTTTTTTTTTTTTTTTTTTTTTTTTTTTTTTTTTTTTTTTTTGCTTTATGGCTAACATAGTTGCAAGCATTTGTATATAAGGTTTACATAGACATATGCTACTATTTATCTTGGGTACATACCTAAAATTCCTTTCTAGATACCTCTGCATCATTTAATATGTAATCACCTCTTTTTTGCAGTTTGAAATAGCATCTTTAATATACACCAATACACCAAGTCCTTATGTGGATCTTATTTCTAAACTTTATTTTCTGTTCCTTTGGTTATTCTCTCTCTTCTTCCATGAGAGACTTAATTCTTAGAGCTCAAAAAAGTTTTGTATCTGTCAAGGCAGGTTCCAAGAGAGGACGCTATCCGTTTTCTGTGATGGGAAGGATGATTCAGGAAGAATACCATAGAAGGAAGAATGGTCTTCAATGAGAAATTGAAGATACTTGAGGAATAAAGGGGATATGATGAATAATGTCTCTAAAATGAAGTGGGAGGTAAAATTGTTTAGAGAGACAAGGTTTATCATCCAGGTAGAAGAATTAATCACTTACAACCTGAGAGAGTAACTGAAAAAATATAGATTATATTAGAAGTTGCTGCCAAGGAATTCAGAAAATCCTTAATTGCTTCAGTATTTCTACAAGGTATGATACACTAACGTATCTGCTCCAGGTAAAGGAGGGAAGAGTTGGGGTTGAAGGTTTAAGGACAACAGAAGCTTAATGAACTTTTTTTTTCCAGATAAATCTTTGCATACTGTTATCTATTTCCATAAAATTCTATGTGATACATAACTCAAGAGTATACATGTTTTTAAGGCTCTCAGACTATACTGTCATAGGAAGGAGTTAACATACTTAAAAAGAAACTGAGCAAAACTCAGTGAGAGAGTTTGTGTGTGTGTGGGTGTGTGTGTCCACTGTCTTCAGCGTAATCATTAATATTTCCCTTGACTTGTATGGCCATCCTGTTTGTAGGTGAACCTTGACTTGAGCTAAAATGAGCAATATGTTACTTTTGAAATATTTTAATTTGAAAACTTTGCTTTATGAGAAAAAACTGGATCATTCACTTGAGAAAGAGAATAGTCTGTTTTGGCTCATCACAATTGAAAGCTTGAAAGCTCCACAGCACAGGCCTAGCTATTGATTGAATATCTACAGTACTGATCGGATCAGAGTATGATGGGCAAGTTTCTAAGTATAATTCATCACTATATATTTGGAAATATACATGAAATAACATGATTTCATATCAAGAAGGTACCTTGCATATAATACAGTGAATTTTTTTTCATTTTGGGATAAGAAAACTAAACTCTAGGCAGTTTAAATTATATGACTAGTTAACAAGACTCACCATATTTCATATCTGATTATCATTCCTAGATTTTTTTATTAAGTGTTTTTAGCCTACTGCTAAGAAAAACTAATTGAAAAACTTTATAATTTTCATACAGCATATCAATGTTTTCATGCCTTAAAAATTAAGAAAAATTACCTACCGCCATGTGCCATAAGATGGTCTTCAACTTCTGTTGTACCTCGAATTACTACCCACTACACTGTTTATCCCCGGGATAAGGACAAAAGATGGGAAGGTAAGACTTTGTATAAAAATATTGAGACTTTTTGATACTTTGAGTCATTCTGTGGAGGAAAAAAATTTTTATAACAATATACAATGTCATGTTTTATAGCTTTATCACAAATACATTTCATAATAGTATTTAAGTCTTGGCTACATTTATAAAAAATATAAAAATTGATTTAATGGAGCTAAATTAAGACTGAGTAGAACAAATCCTAAGTTATCCAGTTAACTGATACACTTATTATATGGCAGAGGGGGAATTTTGATAAATAATGCTCTGGAACAGCTTGTCATTTTATCATGTCTATATTTTTAAACATTTTCCCTACAAGGCGTGAGCATGGAGAGGTTTGCAGAAGAAGCAGATGTAGTAATAGTTGGTGCTGGCCCAGCAGGGCTGTCTGCCGCTATTCGTCTGAAGCAGTTGGCTGCTCAACATGAGAAGGATGTCCGTGTGTGTCTCGTGGAGAAAGCTGCTCAAATAGGAGCTCACACGCTTTCAGGGGCTTGCCTTGATCCCTGTGCTTTTGAAGAACTGTTCCCAGACTGGAAGGAGAAGGGAGTATGAAAAAGCTGTTTTTTTTTATACATTACTGTGTATTTCCAAGTGGAATAAGAAAAAGCCCTTTTCATATAATTCAGGGAATAATTATACATTTTTTTTACTTAAATGTCAAAAAATGTTGAATCATATCAAATGAGTTTTAAGGTAGTAACTTGTATGTTTATATAATGCCATCTGTCTATATATTGTGAGGAGTTTTCTTGAGATAGCCATTGAATATCTGTACTGAGTAAATTGCAGCATTTTGATTTTGAGGATACTTTCTAACTTGTCCATATGTATTCAACTCACTGTTCAGTAAGATGTTAAATACATTTTTGGGATCATTGTAACATAAGTCAAAGAGGTTAATCTAATAATTTCAAGTAAATTAACATGACCTCCTGTATCCTAAGCAGGAAAGATAATGATATGATACTCAGAGAACCAAATGCTAGGTCTAACTGCCCTCATAATTTGTATGACCTTACTTGAAATCTCTTTAGTTCTTGCTTCTGTAAAATAGGTTATACCTATCTTGCCTTCAAGGTTGGAATATTCAGTATCTGTGAATATACTTTGTAAAGCTCAAAAAATTAAATAAAATTTTCATTTTCTTCCCCTGTGGAGTAAATTGAATACCAAAAACTTCAGCTATGCTCGTTTTTCTTAAAATAGCAAGTTCTTTACACTAGAAATACTCTCATTTTGCCTACTCAGCTTTCTCTTCAAAATATATTAGAAATATTATTGAGTTGTCACTGATATGCTATCACTTCTAACCAGGAAAAAAGTTTTCACATCAAAGCCCTATCTAAGTTAGGCAGATACAGTCTATTTACATACATGTCAATATCTTTATCCAGAGGGGAAATAAAAACATCTCTAATGTTACACGTAAGCAGGGAGTTACTACTTGGAGCAGACACCTATACTAACCTCCCACAGAGAAAAAGGTAGTACTCCATCGTGCTTCATGTTCACATTTTAAAGATGGCTTCAAAGCCCCAAGAAAGACATTCCTGGGATGCAGAGCTGGCTTGATTAGTATTTAAAAAGATCAGTGTACATCTTAAAGAACAAAAGATTTATAGTTCAGTTTTTCTAAAGGGAACTATTAAAAGAAAAGTGAGGAGGGTAGTTTTCCTTTCCTTTTCCTTTTTTTTAACCAATTATTATTACCTGTGTTTACCTTACAAATCTGAACTAAAAACTTTCATTTTCTTTGTTTCTAGGCTCCACTTAAAACTCTTGTAACAGAAGATAGATTTGGGATTTTAACAGAGAAAGGTAGAATTCCTGTGCCAATTCTTCCAGGTAAGAAATGATCAATATTCTTAGATTCCTAGAACTGCACAGGTGCTAGGAACTATGTTTAAATGGTGAAATCCCTTCCTTTTACACATGAGAAAACTGAGACCAAGAGAGTTGAAGAACTTGCCTAAATTTATATAGCTACCTTCTGGGAAAGTAGGGCTAGAACTTAGTTCTTTTGCTTCCAATTTAGAAAAATTAAGATAACCCCTTTTTATGCCAACCAGAAATTTTGAATTAGAACTCAACATCAAAATGCAGAAAATAATTTGAAATTACAACCTTTAAGATAATGTGCATTTAAAAAAATGTTTATGCAGAAATTCTATATTGGTTAGAATGGTTAAATTATTTGTGTTTTTGTGATGTACTATGAATACAAAATCAGATATATAATTTAAGTATATATTTACAGGTCTTCCAATGAATAATCATGGCAATTACATCGTACGCTTGGGACACTTGGTAAGCTGGATGGGAGAGCAAGCAGAATCACTTGGTGTGGAAGTATACCCCGGTTATGCTGCTGCTGAGGTTTGTACACTTTTGTTAAGCTTTCAGTGTTTATAGGAAGTAATCTTTATTTCTTCTGAATATAAATCAGGAATGTTAAAACGGTAAACAAAGAAATACTTTAGAAAAGCCATAGGATTTACAAATTGCAAGATAAGAAGGAATCTAAAAAAAAAATCTAATTCAAAATGTACTTGAATCCTTTAAATTGCTCCTATATCAAGATTAAACATTAAAGTAACTTGATGTTTGAATTTTGGTAATATTCTCTTCTTTATGTAGCATATCTGCTGTTTTCCATGACACAGAACAAATCTGTGCCTCTTGCAAAGACAACTTTCCAGTTACAGTTATGCCTTGCTTATTCTGCTCCACCTTCATTCTTAAGTTTTTTTCTTTTGCAAGTTAAATGTTCTCAGATTTTTCAGCTACTTGGTTACTTAGTTTGACTTCTTCAGTATTCTCATTGCCCTCATCAGAATGTATCCCTTCTAGTCCCCATGTTAAAGCCAGAAAGAACGAACTACTTCAAACCTCGTGAAAAACTATACTCTTCATTTTAGAAACTGGTCTTCCGTTAATTTCTTCAGAATAGCCTTTGACAATATTAATACATTGTTCATTCTCATTACATGTTACTGAGGAAATTATTAAAACAAATCTCTTGCCAACCAAGAAACCTCGCCCATGCATGTTACAAAAAAAGAACAAGACATTTGTATTAACGAGCATTAAACCCCAAGACTGGAATGCACATCACAGGCAGTCTGCTAGGAAGATTGCCAGTACAGAAAGAATTCCCTTCTACATAGCCAAACAGATAGGATTCATTATATACATGTTGTCATTTTCTAGAGGAAAAAGAAGACACTGCTTCTTTTATACAAGCAGGAAGTTATTTGGAGCCAAGTATGTTGTCTCAGACACCACTATTCTCAAAAATCACATTTGAAAAATGTCTCTCTGAGCTCCCAAGGCAGACTCTTTCGAGATGCAGACCCTGGCAAGAGTCTTATTCTGCTTTTTAGAAGCTAAAATTGTTACTGGGATCACTGTCTAAGCCACAGGTTTTGTACTTATCGAATAAGTACACACAGACACAGTCTCCTGTACTTCTCCTTTTGTTAGGATCATCAATAGATTAAAGACCTGCTAGGCAGTTTTTCTGATACTCTAAGCCAGAGTTCAGTTCTAGTTCATAACCACATTCTAGTATTGACTGGTTCTCAAGGTATCAAATGTATATTTTCTTCCACATTTTTTTGTTATTAATCCTTGTTTACCTTCCATTTCCATTTTTCTGATAATGGTGGTTTTTCCAGTGTACACTTTGTACTTCCCTACCCAAAGAGCATTTTCTTCTAGAGAAGAAGCAGAAACCAAGTACAGGTTATAGAGTATTGCTATTTTTCATCCTCCAATTGATCAATTTTTCCCCTGATACTCTAGAAATTAATCAGTCTGGGGCTTTCTTCAGTCTCTGTCTTGTATTTATTATTCTCTGTTTGCGGGGCGACAGGAGGATGATTCTTTAATCATTTGAGACATAGGCTTTCTGACCTATCCTTTTCCCACCTATCCACCTATCCTGATGGTCTTCATTTGCTATAGCCTGATTTCAGGTTTTGTACACATTTTTGATATCTGAAGTCTTACTAGTGATAGTAGCTTCCCCCTTCTTCCCCATCAGAGTTATAACATTGCTGCCATGTTAGACTATTTAAGCTATGTCCTTTTATATACAAATGAATGTCTTAAAAAACAGTTTTCTCTTGTGCCTGAATATTTTAAAAGTCTGCATTTCTGTAATCTATTAAATACTTTCTAAAAACCTAGTGTTGTGTATTGTCTCTTTTTGAAGTAGTTAAGAATCTTTTGGTAACAATGAATATGTTTACATTTTAGATCCTTTTTCATGAAGATGGTAGTGTAAAAGGAATTGCCACTAATGATGTAGGGATACAAAAGGATGGTGCACCAAAGGTAAGCATTTTAAGTCTTAGATGCTTAACAAGCTAATAAATATAAAAGCAATAAATGTAAATACCACAATTGTCTTTTTACAAACTGCACATTAAGTTGGTGTTAGAATAAGCAGCTTTGAACTAAATAAATAATTTAGGTAGATAGATGTGACTCAATAGTTCTATTCCCCTGATGGGCATCTTTTTCTAAGAATTCTGATTAGGATATTTTTACGTTTGTCCAAGTATTTGTCCAAGAACAAGTAATTGTTAAGCTGGTGCCAGTATTTGAATATAGGCAGTATGTCTCCAGGTCCTATTCCTCAACCACAAAGAGCATGTTGCCTTTAAGTGGAAAAAAATATGCCAAGTAATATTTTAGTTTAGTAAAATTATTTTATAAGTAGTGCTGAGAAAACTATTCCATCTGGAAGCAATACAATTAACAATCTTTTTTTTTTTAACTAACAATTTCTTAAAAGAGCAAAAAATTTTAGCTATATAAAAATTAAACACCTTCCTATGCCAAAAAATATTATAGTGTGTAGATAATAGTAGAAATCAACAGATGGGGCCGTGGGGACATTAGATTTGATACTACATAAAATAACAAGAACATTAAACATTGACAAGGAAAAAATATGTTAGGGAAATTGGCAGAATCAAAAAGGTTGACAATTCACAAAAGGAAAAATTCAGATTATCACTAATCATAAGGAAAGATAATTACCTTGTTGTGCAGTGTTGTACATGTATGCATCTATGTGACAGGGGTAAGTACTCCACAAGCAAAAACATGCTTTACCAGTACAAGCTCTCTAGTTAGGTAGTAAGTCTTGTCACTCAGACTTTGTCACACAGACTGAAAATATACTTCAGTATATTTCTTCTTACAGTGAAACACTAGTATAACCAAAATGTCTACCTGTTGAGAATTAGTTGAAATTAGAGGAATCTTTTGAAGAATTAAAAATGAATGCTTTATTTGGTATCTGTTGCCTTAGGAAAATCACTTTGTAATATGTGAAAATCATTTATTAAAAGATTGTCAGTTTAAACTTATTTTCCGCCTACATACATATATGCAAATACATGAATACAGAAATAGCCAAAGCTTTCCAGAGACATAGCTAATTTTTTTTGTCTGTATTAAAATACAGAGAGGAAAAGGTTGAGAAAGACTTTAATTTTCACGTTTTTTTCTCTTGGAAAAAAAATTCCATTTTTCTAGTGTACATTTAGCAACAGACAAAGCAAGTAACTAACGAGTATATTTGATATGACCCTATTTGTGTTAAGAGGATATAAACAAGATTTTTTATTTGTGGAAGTTTTCTGGTATGAACTATAAGAAAGCCATTAAAAGCATTTTTGCTTCAAGTAGTAGGACTGAGTCACGAACTGTGGGGAAATAGCTTTCTCATCTCACTTTCTACTCATTTGTGAGAATGTTTTTGGTTTTTTTTTTAACATGAGCATGTTTTATTTCTTACAAACCTAACTATTCAATCAAGTACTTTTGAAATAGAGAAATGTAACAGAAGAAACATTACACAATTTAGATTTCACATGCAACATACATACAGCATACAATACTCATAGTTTTATTTCTGATACTGTATATTTGCACTGTCTTTTCTATACCTGAACCATAACTCAAAGTTAATCAGAATGTATTTTATATCTTGTCAAATGTTGTGATTTAACATTTTTTTTTTTTAGACGACATTTGAGAGAGGACTAGAACTCCATGCCAAAGTCACGATTTTTGCTGAGGGTTGCCATGGACATCTATCCAAGCAACTATTTAAGAAGTTTGATTTGAGAGCCAATTGTGATCCCCAAACCTATGGAATTGGACTGAAGGAGGTATCCTAATTTGTTTTTTGCACTTTCAATTTTGAAATACAGAGCTTAAATTCATTGGTTTTATCTGTAGTCTGTAATGTTGATTTAATTTTTATAGTTACTGTTTTTTTCATTGAGTTGATATGTTCATTATGACTAAAATTTTGGAATAATTTTCAAACCATTTAAATATTACTAACCAGACTCCATTTTTATATACATGTGTTAATAAATTGTAATTATTTTATCAATGTTTTAAGTCTTGAACTTGGAAAGATCTGTAATTTTTATTTTGAGTTTATGAAATATACAACCACAATTTATTGATCTGCAACCTAAACCTTAATGGTTAAATGTTTTATTTTTCTCAGTTTATCCAGTCTCTAATCTGTTTTCCCAAACCTTAAAGTTTATTAGCAAGTAACAGTTTTATTATATCCTGCTTGGGTTATAATACAACCCAAGATTTAGATTAGAACTCAGAAAGTCTCAAAATTTATATAACTAGATTCATTGAATTATTAGTAAGGGCTTAATTATTTTAGCAGCTTACAGAGTGTCTGATTTTTAGATATTTCAGGTGGAAATTATTTAAAATGTGAAACTTCGGCTGCAAGTAGGATGAACAGTTTACTTCGATGGGGCTTGGTGCATGTGGAGCAGGGGGTGGGGGAATGAGTAAACTCTCACTGAAGAATAATATGTACCATAACAAATCATAAGGTATATATAGCTCCATCCTGAAGACAGAGTATTACCAACACCCCACAAGTGTCTCTCCTCGTTTTAATGGTGTTTGCTATAATCTCACACATCTTCAGTCTTAAATGTTTGAGAATCTACTTTCTTAAAAAGTTCATTACTCTTTTGACCTGTTTTCTTTTTACTCCAGGTCTGTTTTTGATATCCAAGCTTTTTTGTGTTTCTCTTACTAGTTTTTTATTTCTAATTTCATAAGACATAAAGTATGGTACATTGTGGTGACAAAAAATTAAATAATACCCCAGGACTTCTTTTCTATAGTTATGGATTATTGATGAGAAGAAGTGGAAACCCGGGAGGGTGGATCACACTGTGGGCTGGCCCTTGGACAGACACACCTATGGAGGCTCTTTCCTCTATCATTTAAATGAAGGTGAACCACTGGTAGCTCTTGGTTTTGTGGTAAGTTACATCCTTAACTGTAAAGTTTTGTTAAAAGTCATAGGGTAGTCAGGGTTATAAATGAGGGTTTTGGAATTGGAGATTATTAAATGCTTCTGATTTGTTGTCAACATGGCAAGTGTTTAGACTGTTAACCACTTCTAGTCTACTTCAGCACACCTAACTTTAGGAACAGTAGCAACTGTGTCAGACATTGTGCTTGCTTGGTACTTTACTGAAATTCTCAGTTTTACAAAAATCTTACGAGCAGATATATCCTTATTTTGCTGTTTGGAAAACTGAAGTCCACAGCAGGATAAACAGCTTTTCCAAAAACAGAAATGACACCTGAACCTGACTTCAAAGTCCATTTTCATCTTGGAATGTAAAAATGAGCAATTTCTCCATTTTTTGAAAGGGTACTTTTTGAGTTCCTGCATCTTCCACTTGGTGGCACCTTTATCATTTAGTGTCTTGGCTAAACTTTGTAAAGGACACATTGTTAAGTTTATGTATTATTGATGTGTTTTGACACCCAGATGTTTGTTAAGTGCATCACATTTGTGTAGTTAATGCCAATGATTTAATCTTTTTAAAGTAAGAGAGGTGGTTATTTCTGCAGTTGGGTAATGTTTTGTGCAATGAGACCTCCTGTATTTCTTGTCTTCTTTATTTTTGAGTGTGATTATATCCTGTTTCTTCTTTTTTTTTTGCTCCCCCTTCCCCCACCCAGTTTCTTCATTTTTGCCTCAGTACTACATACAGATTATTCATTTATTTCTGGAGTTGGTATTGATGAATGAATAATAGTTATAACTTGTTTTGTAGAAACATAATTTGAGGCATCTACAAATATTTTTCAAATTTGGAATTTGATTTTCAGAATACAATAAATTTTTAATGTCTAAATTTTTACAATTTAGATCTTGTACAATTGATCTCCTTTATTTACCCTTTTCCAGGTTTTATTCAGCTATTTTTTAAAATTTAGGCTACTACTAATATTACTCCAAGAATTTAATGTACATATTCCCTGATAAGTATTGCTCACATTTATCTTGATTTGATTTGAAATAAAAATGTACAGTTGTATAAAGTTGTGAAATTTAAATATAAAAATTTTAAGGTTGGTCTGGACTACCAAAATCCATACCTGAGTCCATTTAGAGAGTTTCAAAGGTGGAAACACCATCCCAGCATACAGCCAACATTGGAAGGTGGAAAAAGAATTGCATATGGAGCCAGAGCTCTGAATGAAGGTGGCTTTCAGGTAATTCTTATTAATTCCAACTTTCTTATTCCTTATTCCTGTATTATAAACTCAACATTGAAAGTACAATGATTTAACATTTAGATAAAGAACATTTAGATAAATTATCTCACAGAAAAGTTTAAAAAATTAGGCAATATCACCTGGTGTTTATAAAATGGTGTCACAACATAATTAAATGAATAATACCGTAATTTAGTTGAGTATATTCATTTCTAGATATAAATTAATGGTCTTTTATTGTTTGTTGGTTTTCAACCAGGAAATTAAAATTATGTGACCTAGATTACTTCCCTTTATTCCTCAGTTGCCAAGAAACTCAATGGCAAATTAGTTTTCCACAAAGGTAATTAATTCCTCTCAACAAGATAGTAAACTCTATGCCGTCTAGGTGGTTTCTCTTGGGTTTTTCCCTTTAATTGCCCTATTTATATACATCTTTAAAGTAAATATTGTCAAATAAAATTAGCATATTAAAGTACATTATGTGAACAATGAAATGAGACTTAGATAACAGTAAGAGAAAGATATTCTAAAAATCAGCTTGAAAGCATATGTGAAATGGCTTGGAGCAAGTTACTTAAGTTCTCTATTTTTAAGGGGTCAAGTGTAAATAAAATGATTCCTTTCCTCTCAAGTGCAGTTTTAAATACTTTATTGCTGTAACTAAATCAAAAAGTCACGTAAAATGATGAGTAAATTATAAGTGATTACTAGAACCTTGAAATAACACTGTTCCTAAGTTATGTTGTTAGGAATTACTTTTCATGAAGTAGTTTTTGTTTCTAGAGTATTAATTAGTTTGCAACGAATATTTATTAAATTGTATAGTCAGGTTTAAAAGCCCATTAAAAATCTTGTGAAATGTTTGTAATACCTATTATCAATATAATTCTATTCTTTAGTTTATAGTGTAAAGATTTCTACACATTACATGCAGATTTGTATTTAAAAACATCTACCCTACGTATCATATCATTTGCAGTTGATAGAAACAGATGATCATACACACTTTATTTACATTTTATAATTTAGTCAAATGTTCAGATATTTCCAGTATGTTATTGCAAGCTCTTTAGAGGCACTGATGTGGAACACTCAATTTTTTTAAGTTTATTTTGAACTAGAAATAGCATGTGACTTTTTTCTCTTCTGTCTGTACTATAGGTCGTCCTTTCAGAATTTATTTATTTATTTATTGAAACTAGGTCTCCCTATGTTGCCCGGGATAGTCCCATTCCCGTGGACTCAAGCGATTCCCAGCCTCAGCCTCCCAGGTAGCTGGGATTATGGGCACCCGCCACAGCACATGGCTACTTTTCAAGACCAGATCTTGCTATATTGCCCAGGGTAGTCTCAAACCCGCAAACTTAAGTGATCACTGGATTACAGATGCATGCCAACACTCCCTGCCATAGCCCTAGTTTAATGACTGTCTCAGAATATATTTTCCAGTGCAACTTTTCCTTGGTCACTAGTTCTGTAAAAGATGGATCAGGTGTCGGTAATACTCCTCAAAGAGGGTAGGAACCTCTCAGTACTTAAAAGCATATATAGTCCTTGGGCTTTAAGATTTTTGTTCTTAGAACTTAAGCACAGGTATGGAAAAACAACTTATCTCCCTTTATTAAACTTATGATTCTTGAATCAAACTCAGCATTAGCAAGGCCACACACACACAGCTCTACTGAAGAAAAAAAGCATCCACTTTGTTTTCAGCTAGTAGGATCCTGGACTCCCCCATTGTCTACTCCATGGTGCTGAGTTAACACCATCTTATCTGATTTTAATACTGAATTTGGTGTCATATATTCATACCCCCATGTACAAAAGGTCCACAAACAGTATTTCAGTGGCATTTCATTCTAACATTAATGAAGGAAAAATCCCAACCTACAGTGAACAAGTATTATTTGAGGACCTGTTTTCATTATACCTCATCTCATTTAGTTTCCAAAAAGCTATGACATTAAATGAAGACTGTGAAAGAACTTAGATTCAGATCCATCTCATCCCAACATTCTCTCTGCCCGAGTTTGCTTCTTGCCATCTCTCCCCAACATAATTCTATCATTGAGGGCAGCTGTGGCAACAGATCCTTCATTGTGCTCTTGCAGCTGGTGATAGTGTCTGTTACCCACTCTCCTCGGAGCCCCTGTCAGCACCATCAGCCAAATTTTTAACACCCACCACTCTCAACAAAGACCTGGGCTTACTTTAGGAAGCTCTTAGAGAAGAATAATGCATGGCATTTTTATTGGTTCTCTTTTTCTCTCCTTTTCAAACCATGTTATATTTTCTCCCATGCAAAAATCTAACTCAGTTGCTAAATTGTGGATGGGAGGAGGGTATATATAGGCTTTTATTGACCAAGCCAAAAAATACCATTTTTATTGTTTTTCATCAAATATGTATAGTGAAGCCAAAACTACCACCTTAAAATTTACTTTGGAAATTTATCTTAAAATACTTATATTAGTAGCAAGTTGTAGTGGTGTCATGGTTTGAACTAAGATTTCTACCCTTAGATATCAAAGTAAAATAAAAAGTGTATATATATATGTGTCTTTTATAAAATCACGTTACTAACAATGCACAAAAAAGCAGATCACAGGTTGGATATTTTTAGGATATGGAAATGTAAAAGTAAAAACATTTAAGTATGCTAATACTCTGCTCTTAGGTCTGCCTTGTATATATCAGTGATGACAAGGGAAAAGGAAAAACAAAGTCATAATAGATCTGATCTAATCTTAACGAGGGTGAAAGGGAACTGCCTTTGGTCAGCTTTCCCCCTTATTATATTCATTGTCCGTCTTTTTTCCGTTTTCCCCTGTAACTTTAGAAGGTTTGAAGAGGCTATATTCTGATTTAGTTTTTGCTTGTTTGGGTTAACAAATGTACTGTGAATGTTTCTTTTTTCAGTCAATACCAAAACTCACCTTTCCTGGCGGTTTACTAATTGGTTGTAGCCCTGGTTTCATGAATGTTCCAAAGATCAAAGGTACCCATACAGCCATGAAAAGTGGAATGTTAGCAGCAGAGTCTATTTTTAATCAACTAACTAATGAAAATCTCCAATCAAAGACAGTAGGTAAGGACCTCCTTATTTAAAAGTACAGATGTCAGGTTCTTCATTGGGTCATTAAAAAGTTATTTAAACTGATAGTGTAGATGAAAACATATGCAACAAAGAATTTGATGACTTTTATGTATATTGACAGATATATATTGTACTGTCCCTTTACAAAAAGCACTCAGATTGTGTGCTGGTCAAAGAAAACTGTATATACTGACATATACTGTCAGTAATGAGGTGTTTTTACAGCAGCATTATTTCAGTCACATCAAAAGTAGCATTAATACCAGTGGTGTTCCAGTTGCTTAGAAATGACAAGTTTGACAGTACTTCAATACATTCACATACATGTATGTACATGTATTCACATACATGTACATTACATGTACAGACTGATACCTTACAAATACCACACTCTCATCAGTCTGAAAACAGAACAGCCTTTTTTTAGGCTTTACAAGCATAGACATATATGTACAACTCCTGTTGGGGGAGAGATGAGCAACTAGTACTTACACTTCAGTAATCCTTAATCCAAAAAGACAATCCTCAATCCAAAAAGACTATCTAGTGCTTTTATCAAAATTCAATTTCCTCACCCTTCTGCTTATCTTTTTCTGTCCATCCCGGCCACACTGTCTTTTCATTGTCCTTGGAACACAAAGTATGCTCCCATCTCATGGTCTTTGTTCATGGCAAAAACCCTTATATATTCCCTTCACCTTGATCAAATTTCACTCCCCATAATGATGCTACCTTAATGAACAGACCACTTAACCTGTAACACAAAGCCTTCCCAGACTTCTTTGCACTTTAGTATTTTCTACCTTTCTATGTACCTTTATCAATTTTGTCTCCTCCCTCTTGGATGAAAATTCTAAAAGAACAGGGATACTGGTTACCATGAATCGCAAACACATTACACATAGTAGGACCTTAGAAGATCTTGGGTAAACTATTCCTTAGTATCCCAGACCACGAATCTTTCTCTAGATAGAAGTACGCGACCTGACTTTGCTCTCAAATATTTTTGTAGGAATGGAGGCCTAGGGTAGGGACAGGGAGAGAAGTAAAACAGATAATACAAATGGGTACTTCAGGGAGAACAGAATGGGCAAGTGGAGTGTAATGGTTGACCAACTGTTTAAGTGTAAGGTCCATGATCAGATATTTCCCTAACAAAATATCCTAACAAATACAATACTTTTGAGGTAATTTCACACTATTAACATTTCATGTTTTTAATAAAAGGGCTCCATGTACCTGAGTATGAAGAGAACTTGAAGAAATCTTGGGTGTGGAAAGAGCTATATTCTGTTAGAAATATAAGACCATCCTGTCATGGAATTCTGGGTGTATACGGAGGAATGATTTATACTGGAATATTTTACTGGATATTTAGAGGAATGGAGCCATGGACTCTAAAACATAAAGGTAATTCAAACATTTGAATATGAATATTACAGTCACTAAAAATTCATAGGAACCATTAATTAGTGAAGAAAGTTAATTTTGTTTTAAATGTAAATTCAGTATCTTAAAAGAATAGTGCATTGCTGTAATAAGAACTAAGGTACTATTTCTTTGGTAGTATAGTTTTAAGTTTTCACATAAATGCTGTATTTTTACTAAAAATCTCCCTCAAAACTTGTGAAGGTTCTGACTCTGCTCAGCTCAAGCCAGCCAAGGATTGCACACCTATAGAGTATCCAAAACCCGATGGACAAATCAGTTTTGACCTTCTGTCATCAGTGGCTCTGAGTGGTACTAATCATGAACATGACCAGCCAGCACACTTAACCTTAAAGGATGACAGTATACCTGTAACTAGAAATCTGTCAATATATGATGGGCCTGAGCAGCGATTCTGCCCTGCAGGTTAGTAACATCATCTCCATTCATTCCTAAAATACAAACATTTTCTTTGAATATGTTAGTTAACAGGTCTCTGTTATTTTAAGAAATATCTAAATCTCCATTGCTAATAAATTGCAAATGACCTTTTGTAAACTTACCATTTTCTGGTCATAGGGAATAATTATTAATGTAATAGGAAAGATTTAAGACTAGTCAGATGACATGTCTCAAAAAAAAGCACTTCATATATGCCCTCAAACCAACAAAATAAGGATTGTGGAATACTGATGAGTAATTTTAACAAATGTTCACGTGACTTTTTATAAAATAATTGCTTCATATATATGTGTATGGGATGTACTAGTACTAAAATAATACAGTCACATTCGGCCAAGGAATGGTTCCTCTCAAACGTACTAGTACTAAAATAATACAGTCACATTCGGCCAAGGAATGGTTCCTCTCAAACTTTATATTCATCATGAATACTATGTAGTGGTAAAGTTACAATTAGAATTACAGTCAGACCCAAGCCTCAAGTGCTATTTTAGAATTGTATTTGGGCTATTTGAAAATTAGTACTTCTGGAGAGGGACTAGAATATATGTTTTAGGGACAGGGCCCTTGCCTGTCTTTTAATATTTCTTGTGCATAAATATCCAAAAAGCAAAACTTTCAAGGTTGCTGTATCTACTGTTTCCAGGACATCAGTTTCTACTTTTGAATTTAAAAAATTGACATAGTACTTCATAGTATTTTTCTTCTTTACAGGAGTTTATGAATATGTACCTTTGGAACAAGGGGATGGATTTCGATTACAGATAAATGCTCAGAACTGTGTGCATTGTAAAACATGTGATATTAAAGATCCAAGTCAGAATATTAACTGGGTGGTACCTGAAGGTGGTGGAGGACCTGCTTATAATGGAATGTGAACTACAACTGATTTCATTTGCAGCCATATCTGGTAGTCAATTTTTCCAAAATTATGGCAAGCTAAAGAGTTAGCAAGTACATACCTACAGTATAATGTTCATTATTAGTGAAATAAAAATTTTGTACTATACCTAAAATTGTCCCATTAAAAAAAAAAATGCTTCTCTTAAATAAAATTTAAGTGATGTAGCATCAACTCACTTCTTTAATTCTTCAAAGATTCATTTATCTCAGCAAAATCATTATGGCCTCTAAAGTACATTAACTTACCCAACTAAAGATTTCTAAGTATAAAAATAAATGTATATAACAGAGCTTAGCATCCAGCCGACCAAATTATTCTTATGAATAGTTTTATTGGAATATAACCATGCCCACTGGTTTACACGTGGCTACTTTTAAACTACATCTACAGCACTAAGTAGTTAGTAAGTGATCAACAAAGTCTAAAGCATTTATTATTTGGTCCACTTAAGAGTTTGTGGATCCCAAAACATGCATATCTGTATTACAAAATACCGGCATAAACCAAGCACAGAACTACAGCAAAGAACTGAGGGAAACAATATATAAACTTAAGCTTTTGTGTTTTTATTCAATAAGATGTCTTTCAGAGCTGAGAAACAAGTTGGACACCATTAGTCTCTGTGAACAATGCAGACAGCAGTTTTAAAAAATCAACTTCTCTGTGTTTTGTAACACTTTTATGCAAATTGAATCTTTATCAGTATTTTTAAACTGTAAATGACAGTGAACTAAACCATCAACACACTGAGGATCATAGCTAATTGATAAAACACCTTAGTTTTCTTACTGCCTGTATATTTTCAGGCAATGTGAATTCCTTATTAAGCAAACATTTTTGCGTATGCTGCCTTCTCTTTATCTTTCTGTGCCTTTATCTTTTGTTTGACTTTCAGCAATTCCACCTGGATGGCTGCAAAATAAATGTGATTTGAGTTATTTCTCAAAACATTCAAGCAATTAGATTCACCAACAAAATGATGGTATAGTGTAAAGTTAAACCTCCCATCCTGATAAAGCTTTTCTTCTCCATAGAGTGAGTATTATAAGAATATTCCACTCTTAGAAAGCATTCACACAAACAGAAAAGTCATGGAACTTAAGAACCCTAACTGAATTACATAGATTTAACTTCTCCAATAGAGAGCAATTAAGTGCCTGCCCTACTTTTAAGTAAATATTAAGATATATTTTAAAAAGAAAAGCTAAAATCAAAGATACACTTTAACATCTACATCAAGTATCATTATTAAAGTTGATTCACTAGAAGTAGTTTACTTTTGACGTAGTTTTCCAAAGCTTTCCTAAAATATATATATATATAGTACCTAGAACCCAAGCATTAAATTCATCATGAGTAATCTTTTAGTGGTATACTTTGAACTAGAATTAAAGTCACAGGAATAACCTTTCAAGTGATATAATAGAAAAATGTGAAAGTTTCACATGTTAATGAGAGGGACTAGAATGTAAGCTCTTTGAGGGCAGGGACCTCAACTATCGTGTGATTGATGGCTGGCCCGATAATAGGCATTCTGTAATATCTGTTGAACAGATCTCTATGTGTTAACAGGTATAATGGTTCATGAGGATTAATCTTTGACAAAGTGATCTTTCATTACAAAAACTGAAGACTTACCCTTATCTTCTGGTGCTATCTCCTGAGCTTTCTTAAGGTCAGCCTTTAATTTAAGAAAAAAGTTACAGAAATATTAGGCATACAGTTTATGAAACTGGTTGTCTATTTCTAAAAATTAAAATTAAGAACAAACGTTACCAGTGCTTGATCGTATTCTTTTAATCCCTGCCATCCTTGAGCTCTACGGTACAGTGCTTTGGTATTTGATGGGTCTATTTCAAGAGCCTACAAAAAAATTATACAAGTACTTTATGTAAATATTAAGTAGTAAATATAAATGCTAGATCTCAAAGTGTTGCCTACTAACCCCAATCAACCCTACACTTAACATAATTGGAGCTGGTAGTAAATCTCTACCAATTGGCAGTGGCAATCTTATATTTTGTCAGTAGAGGGCGCTAAATGGACATGTATGAAAAAAATGTTCCAGGGGCTGGGCATGGTGGTGCATGCCTATGAGCCTAGGAAGCCGGGGCCAGGGACTGCAGTTCGAGTCCTGCCGGGGGCACAGGGAGACCTAGTTCCAAAAAAATATAGCTGGGCATGGTGACGCATGCCTATAATCCCAGCTACCTGGGAAGCTGAGACTGGGGATTGCTTGAGTCTGTGGTACCCTGTGATACCCGGGGCAATGTGAGCCTGTGGTTCCACAGGCAAAAATAGCAAGACCTAGTCTCAAAAAAAAAAAAAAAAAAAAAAAAAGTTCCAATGTGCCACATTCCTTAGGTTCCTGCAACAAGCTTGCTCAACAGCACCTAACATCTCCCTCCCTTAGACAAATCCCCCAAGCACTCTGGTGTGTCCTGCATGTACAGTAAGTACCCAAAGATCCTCTCTGCTACCCAGTGAATCAAAGCCATGCCCTCTTCAGTG
This sequence comes from Uropsilus gracilis, assembly GCA_004024945.1. NCBI lineage: Eukaryota > Metazoa > Chordata > Mammalia > Eulipotyphla > Talpidae > Uropsilus > Uropsilus gracilis. Next base: position 29,062 of record PVHY01005857.1, on the reverse strand, counting down.
AGAGCTGGATCTCAGACCATGGCATCAAGAAGTGCCTATTTTCAGAGGACTCTATTTCAGCTTCAGCTAACTGGCCGTGCATATATTTTTTATATATAAATAAACATACACCTGCTATCCTCATATCCTTTACAGTATTATTTACTAGTCAATCCCTCACTCCAAGTCCAACTTACATATCTTGTATAATGAAGATATTCTTGAATGTTCTGTATTCAATTTACTATAAAGTTTCTATCTCCTAATTGAGTCCTAACTGATGATAGACACTTCAAATGAAAATTTATACTTTTTACTTGAAATCTAGGAAAAATTTAAGAGGCACAATTTTAATAGACCTCACAAACTGTCTTTTATAAGCAACATTGTAAATCATTACCATAATAAACAATTTTTAAAAATAAAAACTAAGGTTAATACTCAGATTTTACTGAAAAGGCATGTTAGCTATCCTCACAAAGGTTAAAAAGACACAAAATGGGCTGGGCACAGTGGCTCGTGCTTGTAAGCTTCAGCCTATGAAGCGGCCGGGGCTAGGGATCGCGGTTCGAGTCCCGCCTGGGGCCCATAGCGAGACCTAGGTCTAAAAAAAAAAAAAAAATAGCTGGGCATGGTGGTGCATGCCTGTAATCCCAGCTACCTGGGAAGCTGAGGCTGGGGATTGCTTGAGTCTGTGGTACCCCGGGCAACGAGAGCCTGCGGTTCCACGGGCAAAAATAGCAAAACCAAGTCTCAAAAAAAAAAAAAAAAAAAAAAAAAAAAAAAAAAAAAAAAAAAAAAAAAAAAAAAAAGACACAAAATGAAAACCAATCTTTGCCAAGTTTTTTCCCCTTATAGTATGCTCTTATAAATATACATTTATCCATATTTCACATGCACTAGTAACTTAGAATGTCATTTTATTTATGCTTGCTCTGGGCATAGTATAATATGCAATGTACATTAAAAAGGCACCCAGGGGTGGTCTTTCCAAATTAAATGCTTTAGTTTGAAAAATTTCTCTAAACTATGCAGTGGGAGAATCATAATTGCTCTATTTGAGGACGGCGGTATCCTTTATCTGTGTTCTAATACTATCCATTCTCTGTTATACAAGTCCCACTGACTCCAAAGAAAATGTCTCCCTCTCTTTCAATTAAAATACCTAGTGTCTGTAGGCACTTAACATGTAGATACTTTCCTTACATTATACAATCCTTAACTCCACCAGGCAAGTATGACTTCCATTTAACATAGAAATTAGTCTCTGAAATCAAGGATTTGTTCAGGATTACAATGCTAGTGGCAATAACTAATTTTAAAAATTGTCTGAGTCCACAACCCAGTCTTAAAGTCATGCCTGACTTTTGTCTTCCAAAATAAGTGCTTAATATGTGAGATGAATAAATGAAATGATAAGTACATTGAGGAAAAAGGGAAAAAGTATCTTCATAAATATTAAGTGACACACTGTACACAAAGCAAAAGGACTGAAAGAAATGAAAACTAAAAATACTTATAGATGACTTAAGGGCTACATAATAAGATATACCGAAGTATATATAAACTGCTTTGGTTCAAGTTGGTAAGTCATAACAACCCTTCAAAAAGTTCAACATCAGACTTACCTCCAAACAACTGTCTATTGCTCCCTGCCAATTTGACATCTTCAGTTTACAAGCACCAATATTCAGCACACAGCTTAATGCTACAGGTTGCAGCTTGGCCCTATCTGCTTTCTCAGTGACATCCTTTGAACCTTCCACGTACCTGGAGAACACATTTACAAAGTTAGTTTGTAATGCCACATAAAAAAGACTTAGTCTGCTTCTTCAAATACCTCAAAAAGTTTGACATAAAGGCTCAAATGTTAATATTCCTAGTGATCACAATCTTTTTATTAAATAGTTTAGAAAAACTTTATTCCTACTTTTTCCTCAAAGTATCTGAGAGGTCAATTTAAGAACAATGCCAAAATCTAAAGATAATTATGCACTACTAAAATGCCTGTATTTAAAAATTAGGTCCCCATTATGTACAATGTAATTATATTTGGAATTTGTTGTAGGAGAAGAAATGAAAAAATGAAAGAATCCTGAGTGTTGATTTTGAACTGTATTTCCTGTATATTATTTTCCTATATATAATAATATATTATTTCCTATATAGTACTATTTTTCATTCTGTCACTGAAAAGGCCAGAAACACTGAGCACACCGGCCCCCAAAATATGGTTTCTAAAGTCTATTTGCCTGTTGGAAGAATTGCTGATACCAGATCTAAAAATAAGATTAAGTATAAGATGAGCCTGAAATATCCTGTGCTAGAAAGCATGCAGTACTAACAGACTAATGGAATATGTCAAAGGATATAGGAAAAGGGGCTTCTATTGAATAAACTGGGAACTTTTGAACATCAGGAAGGGTACTGTTTTAAGTTGAATTGAAAAAAATCACTAGTCTCCAGTAATACTAAAAAAGGTGGTGGAACACTCAGACAGAAAAATGTTAGCAAATAACTACTGTAAGTGCACTCCTTAACTATCAATGTAATAACTAATTCAGGCATAGATTTTCAGTGATACCAAAACCACTGGGTGAAAGATTAGGAAATGGATATTCACAATCTATCAGTATCATAACATAGAGTACTTAATATTTATTTACAAAGAGAAAAGGTACTTTTATAATAGCAACAAATGACTGCCACCAATTCACCAAATATAAAAACGCCAAACAGTTCAAATTGACAAGTGCTTTCGAGATGAGATACAGAAAACATGTATCACCTATCTAAAGCTTCTTGCCAAAATACTATCTCAAACTAATCTTGAGGAAATATTCAGATGGTAGATAACTGATATAGACATGCAAATGACTAAAAAAAAAATGGAGAATAAAGACTATTAAAGAGTAGAGAAAACTAAAAACTAAAGACAACACATGCTCTTAATTTGAACTCTCAAGTGATAAAAATTGAAGAAGTGAAATTTAAATATGGGTTACATAACGCTGTTGTATCAAAGTAATATTGGTGGTATTTTAATGAATGAAGTAATGTAGAATAATTCTTTGTTCCTTAGAAAATAATTGCTAAAATACTTAGGGGTAAAGTATCATAATATCTGCAACTTCCTCTCAAAATGATTCTGTGAAAACAAATGTAATAAAAGCTTTTTTAAAAATCTGGTGCATGTAGGTAAAGGTATATGAATAGTAAACAAAATGTTCTTTCAACTTTATTTTGAAATTTTTCATAGATGCTGGAGGCAACAAAAAATGCAAGTATTTCAACATACCCCATTACAAATAATGTGCCAAATTTCATTTTATAATTCAACTGATAGTTGTTAAAATGTATTAAAAATATTGTATTAGGGTGGGGGAGAGAAAGGGGGGAGAATATTTTATTACCTTAAAACCTTTTTATATTTTTTAATGGCCATCTCCCAGTTCTGAGATTTGAAAAAAGTATTTCCAATGTTTTTTAAGTCTTCTGCTATTAATAAAATTTTATCTACCTGCATGAAAGAATACAAATATGTTGGATTTTAGTAAGTAATGTGTTTTAATGGCTAGATTCTATCATTAGGACAAACTGCTATTAAAAGCTCAAAATATTTTTAGTAATTTAGTTATTAAAATTTGACTAACTGGAAAGTACTTACATCTTTTAGATCAATATCTGCATCCTCAGGAAAATCGGGATGACTGTCACCAGAACCATCTTTTGGGAATATTCCCCAATCATCCCCTTCCTTCAATTCTCCACATTCTGCAATAACGCACAACTGTAAAAATAATCCTATATTGTAGAAGTGTACTAACCAATTAATGAAATTTTTTTAAAAGTTGCTCAAAAAGTTATATAGCTGCAATTTACATGCAACTCTGCCCAACTCTTCTGAAACAACAGACTAACATCAAGAGGCACATCAATCTATTCTAACTGCAATAATGCCCTGTCTATACATGCCAAAAGTATAAATATATCACTACTTTACAAGCACATTTTACTGCTACTCATCAGTACAAAATAGAGTTAAGCTGAAACTTTCTTCATTCTTTGTAACTGCCTTTAGGTGAGGAACATACTGTCAATACACTATATCCTTCAGACCTTGTAGGACACCCTACCTCCTACAGGTATTTGAGTTTCCAGTTGCCATTCATACCCTGCCAATGAGATTGGTAGTGTTACCAGCACTTTTATTCACAATTAGTATACAAGGATCTTCAAAGCTACATAATCTAGTCTAGTCTAACCCCTTAAGTAATTGTAGGATTAGGTAACAGAGCAAAAAAAAGCTAACTACTGAGATCAAGGCCAAAGCATCATTTAAATAAATAGCAGGGTCTAAACATGTTTCCTGTCTGTTCCTCTATGTACAAATAGACATACTCAAAGCTGTGTAGTATAGCAAGATGTAAGTAACCTACCAAAAATCACCAAGATTGAAGTTGATATAACAAGAATCTCCTTTTAAAAAGCCCTAATCTTATCCATTGTAGACAGCAGTCATCTTAATGTTTTTCCTCTGCTCCTTTTACTTACATTTCATTAAGACAGCAAGTAAATTAAGTGCATATCACTGTAACTTTTTACTTACTTTGGCAGGTTTTTCAACATTCACTTCTACATTTTCAAGTATTCTTGCCACACCCATTCCTTTAATTACTTGACCAAATACCACATGTTTCCCATCCAGATGAGGAGTTGGAACTGTTGTGATAAAGAACTGAGAACCATTTGTATTAGGGCCAGCATTTGCCATGCTCAACAAACCCTCCTGGTCATGCTGTAGAAATATGAATCATTAAAAGGAGACAAAGGTTAGAGGTATTAGTCTGAATTGTTCTTTTACAATTAATGTAAAATTATAATACCATTTAGAACTAAAAAAGTAGTGCAAATAATTGGTATAATCTGTATCTTTACTTCATAAAACTGAAAACTTTTTTTAAAGTTGGAAGAAAAATTTATGAATGTGGTACACTATGTTGAATTATAATGTTGTGCACCTAAAGTTATTGTAAACCTGAGGAGTAAAAGTTCATTAAGAACAAAAGGAAAGTTTATGGCATCAAAATAACAGACAACAGCAGGGAGGGCAGTTATTTCTAAAGTGGATTATTGAGAAAAAACTAAGCTTCCTGAAGATGTTGCATGAAGGAGTCTAGTAGTTATACTTTGCCGCCCCCTCCCCCTTTTTTTTTTTTTGATGACTGCACTTTTTTCTGAGAAGACATAATCAGTCTTCCCACCTGTATTGGCCCACATCATGATTCTCCCTTCACATATCAATAAACAAGGAACAGGGATGGGATAGTCAATATCTTCAGTCAGGCACTTTGCTAACGTCCAAAGAATCCAATTAAGGTGGCTTTCTTCCCAAGTGAGTCACTTTCTCAGTAAATCCCCAAAAGAAACAGCTGCATACATCTTGAAATCAGATTTCTACCTTGGCATGAATCTATTCAAAGGGTCTGTACCACCTGGTTTCTTATTCTTCTACTTTGTCCTTAGGCTTTTCTAAATTTACTCCTTGTTGGTCCAGCCATTGTAAATATATTAATATTAGTCCTCCCATCGGAAATGCCTTTTACTCCTTCAATCAAACCAAATTCAGCTTTTAAGGCCATGAGGTTAGCAGAAGGCAAGAACTATGTGTCCTTTCAGTAAGGGAGCCCCTATCTTTTAAGCAATATGATTATCGTGCAATCTTATTTTCATCCTTTCAGTGGTTTCCCTTTTTCCTCTCCAAGTTTATTGCTTTTCCAACAACATTGAGCTTTATCTCCTGGGTTTTTTAGTCTTTGTCTTCCCACTTGTAGCCTTCCTTCAACCTCGTATCTATAGTTTAGTTCCTGTTTAGTCAAACCTCAATCACCTCGTAAGGCCCAACTTACACAGCTTAAGTGCCCATCCTTCTTCAATATCTTCCCAAATAATTTGGACCACATAAGTGATAGCTTTCTTCTATAATCTGTACAGAAAGTGTCAGGGTAGCATTTCTTTTCATACTATGACATTATTCTTCAGTTGTCCCATGTGTTATTTATTTGTTTGTTCATTTATTTATTTTTGAGACTAGGTCTCACTATTTTTACCCATGCAACCGCAGGCTCACGTTGCCCAGGGTACCACGTACTCAAGCAGTCCCCAGCCTCAGCTTCCGAGGTAGCTGGGATTACAGGAGCGTACCACCACACCCAGCTATTTTTTTGAAACCAGTTCTTGTTATGTTGCCCCCAGCGGCACTTAACCATGATCCCCGGCCCCCACCATGGCTCCCTAGGCTGCCGCTTACAGGCACGCACCGCCATGTCCGGCCACTTGTCCCATGTGTTTTTATCTTGTCATCTTAAAACATTATAAATTCCTTGTCATCAAGGCTTTACATTTTTGGGTGATAGTGACAACACTAAACATAGCAGCAGTCAATAAGTATTGTTTAAAAGACTGATGACATTTTCTTTTCAAATTATCCTAATTACCTTACTGATATGCTTTATTTCCAATGACATTACTTTGTTTTTGAACTTTTATGTCCATTCTTAGAACTTGATAGATACAACAAACTCCAGTACCACCCTGTGTCAAAGAAAGGAAGGAGGCGCAGGCACCACAAATAACCTTTAGAAGCTTGAACATTAACCATATCTGCTAACTAGCATATCTCCTAACATGTTGGATATTACCAATAGTTTTATTGTTCTTCATATTCAAGCACAACCATGCGTACATCACCATCCTTCTGATAATCAGAGTATTTTTCCTGGAAACAATTTTGCCCTAAGTGTGGCCAGACTTGGAACATACCGGCTTTACTGCAGTATGTAATGCTTTTGCCAAATAAAATCATTACTAGATGAAATTTTTCCACAGTAAAGATGCGTACTTTTAAATGATACCTTTTACAAGGAAAGGAGAATCTAAGTACACTGATTTATTGGTATCCGATAAGTTCAATAAGTTAATCCAGACACATAATAGCAATAAACATGCATTTTTGTCTACTTTACCTTATAATAGAAATTTTCATCTTCAAATTTTTCACCATAAATACTTTCTCCACCAGTCCCATTCTGATTTGAAAAGTCTCCACCCTGAATCATAAATTTCTTAATAACTACAAAAAGGGAAATAGTTATTAAAAACTAAGATATGGATAACCTCCACAGTTAATATGTAATAATACAGGCAACGTCCTCAAACATGACTCGTCATGCTCCCATTTCTTCCCATCCAGCCCCACAACTCCAAACTCTAAAAGGCTTTTCAGTAAGTCCAATTTAAGTTTAATTGCCTTTGATTTCCCACCCCCTTCCCGCTAATATTTAGTTCAAAAGATACCTCTCTTATAAAATTGTCACCAGCACCCCAAAATTGAACCTTTTACTTTTCCACAACAGTATTTAACTCTACCTCCATTTTATACACAGCTTTAATGATTTGTCTCTTCCAGAAAACAATGAACTCCTTACGTACAACTTATCCATCCAACTGTGCATGGAGAGCACATATCAATACTATCTACTATGTGAAGAGCAATTACTCTCAGTCATTACTGTCACTTATGGAAGTAATTCAGGAAAAATTATCACTTGGTGTCAAGGGTTCCCAATAGCACCTGCATGGTCAGAGATTTCCTAGAACTCATGGAACTTATCATTTGGTTGTATCAGAGCCACTAGTGAAGACACACAACTACATTATAAAGGAAAAAGATACAGGCAGAGTCTGGAGAAATCTATGCACAGGTTTCCTTATACTTCTGTGAGACACAAATAGTCAAAGAGCACATTTCCCAAAAACAAAACAAAAACAAAAACAAAACACAACATCGATATGATGCTTCTGCCCAGGAAAATTCATTAGAGACTAAGCACCCAAGGCTTTTATTAGGGCTATAACCATGCAGGTTCTCTCTGCCAAATATGTACAAAATTTCCAATCCCAAAAGGAAAGAGGATGTTGAGCACAAATCAAAGTGTTGAGAATCAAATCAAAATTGATTGTACGGTATAGAAATAGCAAAACAGCCTATATGATTTAGGTAATGGTTCAAGTTCCAAGTTCTCAGACTCCAGGTAATGGGGAGATTCAAGCTTGCTATGCTAACTCTTTTCTGCATAATCTTTATTAACACATTTGGGTACTTTATTAATATGTAGGTAAACCAATAGTTTAAATAGTTTTTAAAAATCATTTTTCTTAATAAAATCATATGATTATGGCTTACCCATTTACCATTAAACAAGTACTTATTGCATGCTCATTCTTAATAACTATACTAAATTCTAAAAACAAAATAGTTGAGAAGATAGTTCCTAATAGTTCATAATCTCATATTAAGGGAACCATCAAACGATCGCTGAACAAAACTATTTCCGCAAGGTGTGATGATCAGTATGAAAAATTACCTTTTAATCATATGTCACGCCAATTCAGTGTCCAAGACACTGAACTAGTTGGCAAAACTTTTGGTCACCTAATAGATATTAAGTTACCTAAGGTCTGCTTATTTATCACAGCCATCTATTCTCAATCTAATTATATTGGAGTGAAGAAGTGGTGAAATTACAGTGGTCCATTTCTCTTTATATAAACCTTAATACTCTCCCTTAATTCCACCTTCCCCAGCTTAAATTGAGTTACTGCATCAGATGTCAAAGTGTCCCCTTGGAAACTAACAGTCATTTTTAACTTCCACCCAAACCTTGGTGTGTTCCTCCTCCCTAGCTCCTACAGAAAAGCAATTGATTATGTATAAGAATAAACAGACTTAGAAAATTTACACTTACTTCGATGGAAAGGGCATCCCTTGAAATGGAGAGGTTTCCCAGTAGTGGGTCCAATGCCTTTTTCTCCAGTACATAATGCACGAAAATTTTCTGCAGTTTTGGGTACAATGTCTGCAAACAATTCTAAGACAATTCGGCCAACTAGAAGAAAATGAAATCATGTTAGTATACAAAAACATAGTCAAATAAACAAATGACAAAAGGACAGCTGACAAAACATGGTGATTCTCTTCTTTAGCCATTTCTCTAGTATTTACTTTAGTCCACCCAACATTAAGTATCAGATATCTAGATTTTTTTTCTTAACATTTTGAAAGTACAGGCTTACTAGGAAAAGGGGGGGAGGGGCGGGGAAAAGCACCTGCAGAGTCACCATAGTCACACTCAGGCAAGAGAGCAACCTCAGATTTTAAACAATCATTTTTCTAGATTTTACAAGGGATATAAGTAACATGGTCAGTTACATAACACTATTTAAGGGACATCGTGAAGTACATCGTGAGTAATTGCTTCTATGTACATTCAGCTGAAAAATAACAAAATAGGAGAAAACTAAGTATCCTCTGAGTTGTCAGATTGGGTAAGTGTCCTGTAGGGTTGTATGTAGCCTTTGTGTTCTGTGAAATCTGCCTAGCACAGCTGCAGAAGCAAAACCTGAAAACAATCCCCATTCCAGAGAACTCCAAAGTTAGGTAAAAATAAATCTAGCACTAGTTTCAAACCAAACTGAATATACATACATAAATGTGTGTCTGTCTGTCTCTCCGAGGAACGCTTGGATTCCAAATGAGCCTATTTGTGTATACACTCAAACACTCCCTGGCCAGCAATTTTAACATGTTTCAGAACAAGAGCAATTCAGTTACAAAGCAATACGCCAATTTAGAGGAGCTTAAGGAGCATCCAAAATGCTAACGTAGCCTAGGCAACCAATAGCTACATTACACTCCTTTTGCTCAACATCGAAACAGAAAACATTCACCAATCTGAGCCTCTAGATAAAGAATTATTAGCAAACGGGGAAAAAGCAACAAGCCAAAATCACTGTAATTTACAAACAACAGAGCAATCGACCTCGTGTAGCAAAGGCTATTGCGTGATTGGGGCCCAAAAGATGCATGTCCTAGAGATTTTCCGAATGTTCCACTACAAACCAAAAAAATCCTATTTTATGCCAACTTGGTGCAAGTGGCAGAGAGATGCAACCAAAGCAGGAATGACTGTCCACAAGGCCGCCAGAATCCCTGACCCAGAAATTTCCAGAAACTTCCGTACCACGGTGGCATTGGAACAAGGGCGCCTTTGGCTCGACCCAATCCTAAATGCCTGGGGTTTTGCCAGCGTTCGATTTCGGTCCGCGGCTACTGAGCAGCCCCGGCCCGAATCGCACCCCACCCTCGGATTTCGGGGAATACCGAGAAGCAAGGCTCCTCGGCGCAATCGCGCGTATCATCCTGCGCTCACCTCGCTCCCCTCCGATGTCTACGTCAAAGAAGACTCTGGGGTTACTAGTGTTGGACGGCTTAGTCTGGGGGGATGGTTGCGACATTTTGACTTCCAGAGACGCTTGCAACCCGGCTCGGAAGACCTCGTGGCCGCAAGGCAATTCTAACCCGAGAACGCCTCTCCCCAGGAAGAGCAGGAGGCGGCGCTGGCGAGCCACTTCCGGCGCGAGGTCCGCCGGTCCAAGTTCGACTTCCGGCGCCCGAGTTCCACGCTCCGGAGCCGGCGTGTGTCCCGCCGTTTTTTGTCCGATTACCCAGTGTCCCTTTTCTGTTTCCCTAAAGTTACAACCCAGTTCTCAGGGTCCCTTTCCCTTCTGTTTCACCTCCTTTCCTACCATCGAGGTGTGTAGGAGCTCTGGAGGGAGGCAGCCCCGCTCCAGACTCAGGTTTGCCCCCCAGTGGCGTGTGACTTTCTCTGAAACTCGATTTGCTTGTCTCGAAGATGGTGCGACAATTTTGTTACGATATGATCCTTCCGCTAACATAACCGATAGCGACTAAGCTGACACCTCCAAGCTGCGGAAACTCAGTGTGCAAAAGCCAGCACAGTTTTGACTTCCCGTGAAACAACTTTATTATCCTCAACTTTTCACTGGTGAGAATGAGTGTAAACATTTTCTGTGAGAATATAGCCTCACCTCTTGGTTATAGCCTAATTTTGGAGAAAAACTATATATGTACATCTCCCTGTGTAGGTGCATTCACGCATTGGGGATCCAGTCTGATGCGTGGATCTAACCAGACAGGCGTAAGGTATCCTTGGTTTCCTTTTCTTACCAGCAAGTAAAAGGACCCAGTATTTGAATGCAATGTTCATAGAGTACGTCGCAAAAGTCAAGAGCTTTGTGTCCATAATTGCAACAACAGTGGTTTCGTGAAAGAAATGAGTACAAGTATTTTCCTATCGGAACTACCATCGTGGAGCAACTGCACAGTCATAGAGCAGTTAAAATTAAGAGTATGGCTACAAGGCAAAAAGGTTCCTACTGTCAACTTGAAGTGACCTATAATGTTATACACTGGATTAAGCACCAGTGTTGATTTAAAAAAAAAAAAAAGGAGTTCAAGTTCTGACGTGATATACACTACAGTGTAACCAAAGAAAAATTATTTAATTTTCTGAACCTTCCATTTCAGTAAATGGGAAAAAAAAAAAGGTATGACAGTAAAAAAGGTAATATTTATGTATTTGTCCTATAAGAATTAACGCATTGTTGTGTCAAGACTCTTTAAAATCTTTGTGACAATCAAATATTCTATGGTATCTGAATATTTATTTTCAAATAATCTAGACTGATGAGTGGAATGCATTGTGGATAAGACAAAACTGGCTGGGGTCAGAATTGCTGAGTGTAAATGGTTGCTGCATGAGGGTTTATTGTACCATTTTTATATCTTTATTTTTATATGTTCCACATTCTCCATAATAAAAATCTTAAAACTTTTTCAACTTTTGTGTGTGTAACTTACCAGATACTCATTATAAGACTAACTTGTAATTGTTAATTAAAATAACAACATGTCCTTTGCAAAGAAATACGTTGGTGAGAATTTTGGGCAAAGTAATAGCGTTATACTAACTAAAATGTTCTGTGCAATCAAAGTACTATTGTTACTAGATGCATACGCAGCAAAAAATGGGTTTATTTATATGACAAGTATTTACTAAGTAGTCCAGTTACTGTTCCAAGTGCAGGTGATACAATAATGAAGACAGTCCTATCCTTAACTATACAGACTTTCAGTCTATTGAGAGAACAACTATTGAACATACCTCAGTAGACCATGTGATTAATGCCATGTAATAGAGAAAATGCAAGTATATTCAATACACAGTGGAGACCTTCTTTGAGATTCAGAAACATGCATAAGGTCAGTAAGTGAATGTATGGCATGAAGAAAGATAAAAACAGATCAAGAATATATTTTAAAGAATGGGAACCACATTCACTTCCAAAATGAAAATACGCAACAAAACCAGGATGACTTGAGAGGCTTCCAGTCTTCACTCTTGCTTCTCCATGTCGAGCCAGTTTTTCAGGTATTGCTTTGTCTTCAGGTGTATCTGGACCAAACACTGCTTTTAGTACTTGGATCAGATGCCATGACTTCTTTTTGTGTTTGGTTTGGTTTGTGTTTCTGTTCAAATATTCTTCATATCAAGCATTTAGGATGGCAAACAGGTGTGACTCAGTTTATTTTATCCCTGAAGTAGAAAGGGAAAAGAATAATGAAGAGAATCCCAAGGTATTCCTATAACAAGTCCCTGATTAATTTTTTCGCTAACTCTTAATCACTTTCTGAGATACGAATTGTTAATGAATTGACTTGTTTCCTCTGTCTCCTCCCATTAGAACAAAACTATACAAGGACAAGATTCTTGGGGATTTTTTTGTTTGTTTGTTTGTTTTTTCATTACACTATCCCAAGCACTTCTAACAGTGTCTGGCACACTGAATTTCTTAATGCATGAATGAAATATAAAATGTGTAAGGGCCTTGAAAAGTTTATAAGGAAAGTTTATGAGAAATATCATTTTCATGTGTAATTTGAGAAGATTATCAGCTGTCTGTGCTGATCTTTTCTAGTCTATGGCCATACCATCCTGAACACACCCGATCTCCTCAAATTCCAGTACATTAAATTAATGTGAAATGTTAATATCTTATGAGTTAATATCCTTCAATCCCATGATCTTTATATCTTTATTCATTATAGTTCCCTGAAGATTTAGCACAGCTCAGCACATAACCTCGGTATTTGTTGAAAGACTAAAAAAAAATAAAATCTCTTTTCTCTCCAGGTTACAGATACCTTTCACTTTTATCTAAAATATGTGATTATAATATTCCTCATCATAATGGATAGGAGGTCATGCCATAAAACTAGTAAATCTTGGCATTGAAGTGAGTAGATGAGAATGAAAATTTTAATTCACATATTTTAGACATAATTAAACATTTCAACTCTGCCATCACACTACAGGAGTTCAAATTCAAACACTAGACACTAACTTGTGACTTGGAACAAGTTACTTAGTCCCTCTGTGCCTCACATTCCTCATTTTAAGTTAGGATAATAATTATCTATTAAGGTTTTTAGGAAGATTAAAAATTATTTAGGTATTTTAATGTATGATACAAAAATAGTTAAAAAGTGTAAACACATTCTATAAATCAGAAAAATCTAATGCTATTATTTAGATATTACATATTTCAAAATGAAAAAACTAGAAAGGTATTGAGGATGCTTTGTATTCTCAAGAAAAGTAACTTGATTCTTCCTGTTATAGAAGTTTCTACTCATAAAAGACTAATCCAAATATTACCTTCACTGTGTCTAGATTTCTCACAGTTAAGTAAAAGCTTTATATGAACTGTCATTCCTAGAATCACCTGAATAACAGAATCATATCTTTTAAAACCACTTCAGAACTGATCTATACTGAAAAGATAAATCCGTATAGAAGATAACATGTTCAGTTATCCATCTGCTTACTTTACAGGGCTTCTCTGTTCTGAAGTCTTCTAGCCCATGCTTAAAACAGAACCAAGGACCTCATCTAAATGAATGAAGAAATACTTGATCTTAAAAACAGAAGCAACATCATTATCATCATTATTTCTTCAGTCTGTCCCTCAATACGAGTGGTAAGATAGTAGTAATATATTGCCTGACCTACCCAATCAGTAATCTTCTCTCACTCTCTTTGGCTACCACCCCCCACCACCCCAAGACAACTAGGCATTCTGTGTTCACTGCTCTAAGAGAAAGATGTGGCAGCAAAGAAAGCAGAGGGGAAAGAAAAAGGAGTTTCCCGTTGGCTTTTGGTATTTCAAAAGACTTGATTTTACAGAAACAGGAAGAAGTTCTTTGCATAACAAGAGATATGGACAAAACATCATTTATAAGTGTGGGACTTTCTTCACACAGAAAAGCCTCAAATAAATAAGCCTGCCTCTTATACTAGAGAATGAGCAAGGATAGCAGAGAGACAAGAGGATAGGAGGGGAAGAAATGGCAGAGTAGATTTCTACTGTGCCAGAGGTTGGGAGGATACCGTGGTTCTTCGTTATATACCTGAAAAGTGAGAAAGCCTCTCACAGAGAGTGTGAGATCTGGGAGTAGAGAGAATGCATGTACTGGTTCCTGAAGACAACTCTGAGGAGATAGCAGCACCAGAGAGAATATGAATTTATGGTATGAGTAGGTAGATGGCAATTAGACAAACTCAACATTTTCCTATGCCCTAACTTCAAAGTAGGAACAAAACAATATCCTTTATAATCAAGTGTTTTTATGGAATTGAAAAAGTAGCCTCCAGACTTAAAAGGAGCATGCAGAAGGGAACTCGAAGCTCTGTACTGGTAACTATTATGATGCTTAATGTCTAATGAGATGGCTATACTGTTATACAGTGATGACACTAAGAACCAGACACTACCAACTCAAAAAATTTGCCACCATACTAGTCTCAAATGTAGATCCAACCACAGTGGTGAAAAGGATGACTACTAAATATATCTTTTTCAATGTTAGTATTACCAACCCTTTGAATAGACGTTCAAAGTGGAAGTTAAAGTAAGTTATAGAAAAATAAACTTGTGCTTTGTGTACTGCTATATGGGTTTATACTTTTACATATGTATAAGTAGTGGGTCATTAGGAGCCTCACTAGGACCTGGACAAACTTGAACTAAAACCCGATTCCTTTGTTTAAGGTAAGAAATTGGGAAAGAATCAGAGCTTGGAGAGAAATGTTCAGGATCTTAGTGTAGAGTCAGGCTCTCACAGTGAAACCAGAACTCCAAGAAAAGGATAACAGAAATTAAAGCAACAAAATGATTCTGTTCCAGGAGGAAAGGCTGGTGTTGCTCAGAGTGGTATGTTGGAGAGCATCCTAAGGAACCCTGCTCTGAACCTTATAAGAAAGTGTTAATCCCCCTGCAAAAGCAGCAATTACTGATAACAAAGGAAAAGCAGCTCTCAAGTTCTACCTACTGTGTGACTAAGAATAACTACAGATTATTTGAACTAGAACATTCAACCAATGGTGGCAGATGCCACTAAGAGACAGTAGAGTCTGACACCAGGCAAAATCATCCCGCAGACAGAAACAATGTGGAGGACTTTGTTCCTCAAGTCTCCCAATATAATAAGATTCTTCTAGGAACCAGAAATGATATGACCAAAAAAAAAAAAAAAAGATACCGGTTATCAATTTACAATAATACCACAGAAAGGGCTCATGTATATTCCCTTTTGAAGAGAAATTTTAAGACATTTGAACCGTTTTCATTTGCAATGTGTGTATCTGATAAACAAATCCAGTAATACAGAGATTTGAACCAATAAAACCATTGTTCAAATCCTCAATACTCCCTCAAATCCTCAATAACACCTGCTGAGTGTTGCTCTGTGCAAGGCTTTACTGGTATGCTATTGAAACTCCTAATGACAATATGAAATGAAGGATTTCTATGCTGTTGATTGAAGAGTAATTTAAGCACCCTGGATACCAGACCTATGGGCAGCAAAGAAATGAGTTTGCATTTTTACCTACAGAAAGGAGTACCTCATCTCACTAAAAATGAAGGTTATGATACTTCTCAGATTGCAGCAGTGGATTTATTTAAATCCTGTAGAAAAACTGTGAGGCTGGTATTATGATCCCATTTCACATAGGAGGAAGCTTATCTAGAGAGGCCAAAGAATCTGTCCTTTGGCCAAATGCTCAGTTATTCTTGCTCCAAGTGCAGGCCATAAAACATGTACACTAGGTCACAAAACACATTACCCTGCTAAGTCTATCTTTTGGGGGAACATCTGCCAATAATAACTAATTTGTTTTTATCATTAGTGATATGAATTATTGCTTCTGAGAAAAATTAGCCAACAGAGTTAGTTACATCTCGAACATTTCCTTAAAAGTAGAATATGTTGTAGAAGGAGGTTGTATGCTCAAGACATAAAAGATGATGGAGTTTTAAGTTTAAAATGGGGAATTTAGGTCATACTTATTTCACAATTAAGTTGGAATTTGAGCTAGGAAAACAGAATTCCTCTGTACTCAGATTCTTGTGATATGCTGGATAAGAACTCTTTAACTGGTAAATGGATCTTTAAATGGTAAATGTAATAGACTACTTGAATATTATAACAAAGTGATCATGTTTGCCAAAGTGCTTCCATTACAAGTGTAACAGCTACTGGTCTTTACTCAGCAGACTTTACTGAGTACTTGTTACATGCCAGGCCCAGCATATAAATATGAGGTGAAAAAAGAAAAAAGAAAAAAAAAAAACAAAAAACAGTTGCTTTTTTAAAAGTTCAATGTTTGCTGAAAGAAAGATTGTTATATGTGTAAATTTAGAGGTAGATGAAGATACCATAGGAGCAAAATTGGGCAACAAATTCGGAGCTGTCTCTCAATTTTCTAACATATGTCATTCAATATATATTCTTTTTTAAATTCTTTTCATTCTTTCCTCAAATTTCATACAACACAAGCAAATGATTATTAGAATGCCTTCCCCTCCCTCTCTTCGTTCAGACTCCTCCGCTCTCCTTGACGTTTGTTGATCTATGTTAAGTCCACTGGTCTCTTCCTTTTCTGTGGCAATGTCCTTTTGCTGGGTGAGGGACTGTGTTCCTGGGACACGGTAAACCTGCTGGTAGGTTTTCAGTCTTAACTTTGCCTTGGGCAGCCAGTCCATGCTCTTTTTCAATATGTATTCTTAAATTCTAGAAAATACTTCTCCAGATTAAGAGATGAGAGCCTTGAGGGACACATGCTAATATTATATATTTAGCATAGGTTAAAAACTGTTGATGTCTACGGAAAAACAGAGAAAGGAAAAAAATGTTAATATCAAAGTATAGGAAGAACAAGAAGAATGTTAATAGAATATCAGATAAGTGTGAAAAATCAAAAGACACAGTTTATTGAGACAAACGTTATTATGACCTGAAAGTCTAAATACAAGTCAGATTTTTAAAAAATTCTCCTTTTATTCATAATTCATCCAAATTTGCTCAAAACTATAAGCAAAAACTTTAAATAAATCTAAAATACATTTAGTAATTTTATTCCATTCAAATCTAGTAATGTTTTAGAGAAGCTTACATGATACCTGTTGTCTGCTAAAACTCCACCTTCTCCAAGGACTAACTCAGGAGACTTGTTTGCATAGGGAAACCTCTCCTAGTTAAGTTCTTTGCGAAAGTAGATCTTTTTAAGTTACCAGGTGGCTTCATACCCTTGTAGCAAATTTAAATGATAATGGGTCAGTTTGTAGTACTTTTTTGCTTTAAAAAATGTTTTTTATAATTTAGAGGAAGGTCAATCTCATTCTTTAAAATTAGCTTCATGTCATAAAATGGGTAGTATTAAATTTTTAACAGATCCTTTACAAATTCTTTAGGTATCTTTACTTTAGTGGAAGTTAATCGCTTACCATTAAGTTGAACTTTTAAATCTATGTTACTTGCATACTCTCTGTCATAAATGCTCTATGTACTTTATATTGATATGTGTTTGTTAAATACTAACAATACAATCCAAGGAAAAAAGGATATAGTGTAAAAATTTTCCTGGTCACTCAGGAAATTCTTTGAATACTTCCATTAGGAAATTTCAGCTTTAGAGGAAATCAGTAATACCATTTTTTAGTGCTTTTTCTTAAGCATTTCTGTGATTATATAAGCAAATGTGATGTGTTATCTAGTCTTCATCCCCTGTTACTGCATACTGTTCTACCTTTCTTTTTAATTAATAATATATCTTAACATGATACCCCACTCAATCACATGAATGTTTCCTTATTTCTTACAACATAGGATATGATTGCATGGGTCCATCAAAACAATCCCTGAAGTATGAAAGTAATGTTTAGCTTGTTTCCACACTTTTCTTACGATAACAGTATTGCAAAAAAATCTGTATATTTATCACTTTGTTCATTTACAAGTACATCTGTTTGATAAATTTTAATAATAGGGACTATGGGTCAGAGGGTGTATACACATTTGTTATTTTAATAGATTTTGTCAAAGCAATATGTAACCACACTTGTCTATACCTTATTCTCCCAACCAATATATAACCACACTTCTCTCCACCATATTCTCACTGCCAAATGTGTTATTTAACATTTCATTCTTTGCCAATCAGATATGGGGAAATGTTTTACTTATGCTTTAAAAGAATTTTCTTATTAATCCTTGTAAGAGTAAGTACTGTTGTAATCACCATTTCTATACAAGGAAATTAAGGCTTACAGAGATTAGGTTACTTACTCAAAGTTACTCAGGAATAAAAGGTGAATAAGACTTTAAGCTTACCTGTCTCCATCTTGAATAAACCCTTAACTATTATGTCATACAGTGCTTTCATTAAGAAGCCAGCCTTGCTCCTGTTCTTCAGATCATCTGTTTCTTTTTACTTCAAAAAAGGGGAGTGAAGTGGGGAGAAACTCAACCAAAGTTTTGGGCTGGTGAATGTAGAGACCTGGGAAGAGGGATGCAATGGGAAAAAGCATGGAGAATCCTCACCCTTTCTCCTTGACTTACCATATACATCTCTTCTGTCTGTTCTTGAGTTGTATCATTCCACAGAAAAACCTGTAATACAGTATGTAAAAAAGAAAAGAAAATCGTAGCCCAAAACTTAAATTATAGTAGTCCCATGCTTATTTTTGATCATTCAGTACCTACCTCAAAAGGTACAGCAGACTTTTATGGTATCTTAGTGTCATCAGTATCAGAATAATTGTCACTGAACAGTAGATGTGTGTCCTAGTTTTAACCTAGTGGACAGAAACCAGGTGAACCAGCTTTAATGGTCTCATATGACATCGCCAATTCTGAAAAGTTTCATCCCACCTCACCCTAACCTGTGGCCCTCATAATACACACCTGGTGACCTGGTTTTTTACATCATTAAAGAGATGGATGAGTTTATATTTACTGAAATAATTCACTGAGCCTAGAATGCTGATGTCACAATAACATGCTTGACATCTAAAAGCTGACATGAAGATTGCAATAGTACTCTTCCCATAATTCAAAGTGGTTTGCAAATATTTGATTCTCATATTGATTAAGTCTGAGAAACAAATAACCCAAAACCCATAACTATTCTCTGCCTCTTTTGACATTACTGGAAAGAATGTATCCGAGGTGGAGAAACTGTGTATGAATCAGGTATTCACAATACTTCAAGTTACAATTTGAAGATATTATACGTGGATTTATTGGGTGTGACCATTAGTATGTTACAGGTTTGACTTGTTTGCAACTCTCTATGTCATGCTCGAGGCCTCTGTCTGCCAGGAGAGGATTCACAAAGAAAAACTCTCTTAGTTCCCCTGTGCTCACCACCATTAAAGCCCACCTAAGAATCTCGTGGTGGCTTTTCATGTCAGTGGGAAAAACCATGGATCTTCAATAAATGTTGGAACAAGTGAGTGTCCATTTGGCAAAACAGGAAAGTTGGAAGTATACCTGCCATCTTGTACCAAATAAATTCCAGATGGAGAAAAGTTTTAAATATGAAAGAAAAAGAAAATAAATTATCTCTGGTGGAAGAGGCCTTTTACTGTATTACATAATGCTCAGAACCTAGAAAAGAAAGTAATGAATTAGGCTTCCACCTTTTTTTAACATTAAATAATTTATTATATATAATTCTCACATCTTTGTGATCCCCAGGGTCATCCCCCCTCCCTGACCATTCCCACCCTATCCTGCTCCCCCCACACACACCCTAGTTGTGTACTTTAATTTGGTTGTTGGATTGTTTTGACTTTTCTTCGTGGCTTTTTGTTTATATTTCCCATGTCCCATATAATAGTGAAACCATTTGGTTTCTGTATTTTTCTTTTTGACTTGTTTCTGCTAATACGATTTCTTCTAAGTCCATTCATATTATCATAAAATCATCCTATTTGTCATTTTTAATTGATGAGTAATATTCCACTGTGTATATATACCACATTTTTTTTCATCCAGTCATCTGTTTTGGGACATTTCGGTTGCTTCCATGCCTTGCAATTATAAATAGTGCTGCAATAAACATCCAAGTACAGGTGTCCCTTTGTACAAGCACTGAGGTCTCCTTTGGGTAGATTCCCAAGAGAGCAATTGCTGGGTCAAATGGTAGTTCCATTTTCATTAGTTTGAGGGTCCTCCACACAGCTTTCCATAGAGGTTGGACCAGTTTACATTCCCAGTGTAAAGAGTGTAAGAGTGTTCCCTTCTCTCCATATCCCTGCCAGCACTTGCTGTTGCCCGTTTTTTGGAGGTGCATTCTTACTGGTGTAAGGTGATATATCATTGTGGTTTTGATTTGCATTTCCTTTATTGCTAGTGACATTGAGCAATTTCTCATGTGCCTGTTGGCCATTTGTATTTACTCTTTGAAGAAGTATCTTTTTAGTTCTCTCCATTTTTTGATTGGGCTTCTTGTTTTGTTTTTGTTTAGCTGTGTAAGTTCCTTGTGGATCTTCATTATTAAAACTTTATCACTCTTGTGGAGGGCAAAAACTTTTTCCCATTCGGTAGGCTTCCACCTTTTAAAAATTGTCTTTTTTTTTTAGACTAGGTCTCGCTATTTTTTGCCCATGGAACTGCAGGCTCACATTGCCTGTTACGGTACCACAGACTCACATTGCCTGTGGTACCACAGCTTCAGCATCCCAGGTAGCTGGGATTACAGGCATATGACACCACGCCCATCTATTTTGGGGGACTAGGTCTCGCTGTGTTGAACCCCTCAGGACTCAAACCATGATCCACAGACCCTGCCCTGACTCCATAAACTGTCACTTATAAGCACGCACCACCATCCCTGGCCTCACCTTTTAAAAATTCTGCATAGGAAAACCCATCATAAAGTTAAAGACCAAGGATAAACTGAGATAATTTTATTGCAACTCATGTCACAAATCAATAGAACAATTGTACAAAGAAATTATATAGATAGATAAGAAAGAATCCAACTTTAGGAGTGTAAGTAGGGAAATGAACTTACAGTTTTCAGAAATGTTGATACAAATGGCTTTTAAATGGATGTTCAAATTCCTTCAGAAGAAGAGAAATGAAATTCAAAGTCACACTGTTAATTATGAAAAGTATGGTCAGACTATGAAAAAACTCATACATTATTTTTGAAAGAATCTGGTAACAGTTCAGTACTTAGCAAAATATAAATGCTCTTTGGCCCATCAATTCTATTCCCAGGGAAATGTAATTTTAAAAGTAGACCAGGAGAAAAAAAGTAGACCAGGAAAGAACTCAGTAAAATGCAAAAACTGGATGGAAGTGAAGGAATTAGCTTCAATGGTAGGTAAGAAGAACATCACATTTGTAACAGTCAATGCTGAGTACAGGCATGTGATAAAACAGAAAGAGGACCACTGTGGCCAGAGTGGAACAACTGATGCGGGGGAACATTCAGAAACATGTTAGAAAAGAATTGGAGCAAGACATGTGGGATCTATAGGTCATTTTCAAGACTTCAACTTTGACTCTAAGGAAAGGAGGAAAACACTGCAATATTTTAAGCAGAGGAGTGACCTGTATTTTTAAAAGATAGCTCTAGTTGCTGAGATAAGGACTAAAGAATGGGTCAGAGAGCAATTAGAAGACTCTGGAATGAGGCAAGAAAGGACAATGGATTGAATCAAGTTGATAACAGCAAAAGTGGTGCTAAATGACCAGGTTATGTAGGGTATATTTTGAAAGCGGAGTCACCTGAAGGAAGAGTCATCTGATTTTGCTGATAAGTTCTACATGGGGTAGAAAGAAAGAAACTAGAATGATTCTAGGAGATAGATATAGATATCCTATATATATGCATATATGTATATTTTTATATATATAGGACATATATATAGGAGATAGATACATATATAATATAGGATACACACCTGAAGAACTAGAACAATGGCATTACTATCAACTGAGATGAAATGTAAGAGGAGCAGATTTGGGAGGAGATCAGGTATCAAGTTATGGACCTGATTAAATTGAGATGCCTACTAGCCATTCAAATACATGTATCAAACTGTTGACTGTATGAATTCAAATTTCTACAATGAGCTTCAGGTTGAAGTGATATATTAGGAAGTCAGCACATATAAAGATGACAATTAGAACTAAGGACTGGAGGAGATCACCAGTATAGTTAGCACAGGTAGAAAAGAGAAGCAAATAGTAATCCCACAGCATTCTGGCATGTGGAAGTGGGAGGGAGAGAACAGAGGAGGCTGCAAAAGGAACAAGTGAGGTAAAAGTGAAACCATAAACATGTGGTGTCCTGTGAGCCAAATAAAGGAAATGCAGTGAGAACGTGACCATTTCAAGCAATGCTAATGGGTCAAGGAAGGTGAATGCTGAGAATGGGCCATTGACTTTGGTGCCATGAGTCATTAATGAACTTGATAACACTGAAAACAGTGGTAAGGAGTGAAAACATGATTGGATTGGATTCAAGAGAACAAGGAATCAAAACTCTCATTATAACTACAATGTACAGAAAATTAAGGAGTGGGGGACATGAGGATGCAAACAAATCCAGAAGGTGCTACCCTCTGGAAAAAGGTCAGATAGAAAAACAATGACATTGGGTGGGGGGAGTAATAACATGGGGCCAGGGGGAAGGAGGGAGGGAAATGCTAATAATGAAAAAAGACTTAAGGATGAATACAGTGCATTTCGAGCCTGATTGTGTAACCTGAGACATTTAAGCCCTTGTTGTGCACTTAGATTTATTGAATATGGTACTTGTATAACAGCATATTTTATCATCGTTTCTGAAAGATGTGTAATAGAGTGTTTACAGGTAAAAGGATATGTTAAGGGTATGCTTTTAAATACCTCAGCAGACTTTGGGAAGGAGCATGCCTGCAATAAGTTGACAAAATGTGGTAATTTTTAACAGTTGGTAAAGATATATGGAAGTTCATTATACTACCCTACTTTTGTATATGCTTTAAACTTTTCAAAATAATCTTTAAAGAAAAAATAAGAACATAAAATCTAAATTCAAAAACGTATATGTCTCTTTCAGACTTTTTCTTTTTCTTTTCCTCACAAACAGAAATGGAGAAGCGAAAAGATAAAAAGACACTTGAAAGGGTTTTTTAACTTTTTCCAGAATGGGAGAAATAAGGCATATTTTTATGCTCCAGAAAAGATGGAGGAAACAAAATTTTGAAATACAGGGAAGAAGGGAGACTCACTGGGATAAAGTTTTTGACTTGGCAAGAAAAGGTGAGACTGGTGCAAACATAGAAGTGTTTATCTTAACTAGCAGTCTGACCCATTTATCCAGCATTATACAAGGAAAGACAAGACAGACAACAGGTATGAACGTGAAAGAAGAGGAAAGAGAGATAACGAGATAGGGAATTGTTGACATTCTCTTTCAAGTCCTCAATTCTCCTTTTAGAATGCAAGCTTCGCTTAAGAGTAAAATGAGGAACAAAGTATTAGAGGCTCGAGAAAAAATAGTTAATTTGTCTAGGAAGGTGTAGGCACCAGGGCGACATGATGTAATTGTCAGGAAGCATTAAAATCTGACTGGAATTCAGTGGCCAAGGATTCAGCATGAGACCCGTCTGCAGTAGTTTTCCTTGGTTGGACTCTGAATGAGGGCAGGTGAGGCAGAGGTGGTGCATTCACAAGGTTGTTTTGCCAGGTGAGAATTAGGAAGAGAGATCAGCAAGATTGTTGAGAACTGTTTTATTTAGAATACAGCTCAATGGCTGGAATATAACAATCCAACAGTAATTCTGTGACTTACAGCAGACTTTATTTCAAGCAACAGGCAGAAGTAACCTTTCCAAGTCACTGGGCCTCAGCTTTAGGAACTAGGGGGTTTGGGGGGGTGTTTTCCATCTTAATTCTTCACCATGACCTAAAGCTATTATTGCATCTGAATCAAAACAGCTAGGTAACAATCATATCTTCTAGTAGTTATCAAAAGAGAGAAAGAAAGCATGAGAGGGAAGCTCAGCCCTGGTTTGAAGAGCCTAGTTTGCAACTACCCCACCTCTATTTAGTATCATATCTAATTAACAAAATTTTGTCCTCTCTGTAAATGCGTGGAACCTGGGAATTGTAGTGCATATGCTCAGCTATGTGCTTTGTTACAATCCTGTCATTTTGAAAGTAGAGGATAAATTTTTGTAAACAATGAGAATAAATTCTGCAAGGAAGAGATTCTAAAAACTGACCAAGGAATGTGCACGCTATGGAACAAGGAAGGAGAGGATCTGAGCAGGATGGTAGAGTTCAGAGGCTGGATATCTCAGTGGCAGGCAAGGATTGTGGACCTCAGGGTTCTGCAGAAGCAGGGGTGGCATTGATGGAATGCACTGAGAGGGTGCACTGAGGGTGGCACTGAGACTATGAAGGCGTTACTGTTATGATGTCAAGGTCTACAATGTGATTCCAGAGTGAGTGATACAGAATGAAAGACAAAATCATAGGGAGAGAGGAGGTCACGGAGTGCTGTTGGACAAACTGACTATAAGTCAGTTGCTAAAATCTTTGAGAAATGTGGGCAAATCACAATGAGGGTTACTAGATGATATAGCTAATGACATGAGATCCCATATAGCTAATGACATGAGATTCCATGCTGGGGCCTTTTAGAAAGAAAGAGTTTGAAGTCACAGTGAGGAGTAAAGGGCCCTGCACTCCAGGCATGTGATAGAGAAAAAGGCTACCACACACAGAGAAGGCTACAGGGAGCTGGTAATCTCTTTGGGGAGATTTCAGACACAAGGCAATGAAGGAAACTTCACAGAGCAGACTGAGTGTGTGGGGATTTTACCACCAACAAACCAGGCATAACAGTGAGCACAGGGTAAGAACACAGAGAAGGTGAGGGGTGAGGGCAGGAAAGAGAAGGAGATTAAGAGCCTTAGGGAATTTGGAGTAAGGGGTCATGGTGGGGGGGGGGGCAGCAGCAATTTGGCTTCCTGTAGTGGGGATAAAGGGATAATGTGGTTAATCCTCAAGGTTTCAGGGTAAATTTGTTAGGACAGGCTGTGTGTGTGTGTGTTGTGATGGTAGAGAGATGTTTTTCCACAAATTCTAAAACCAGATCTTTCCTTCCACCACTGCACACAAAGGTGAGACAGAGATCTCTGAATTTCAGAGGAGTCTAAGAAAAGCAGCTGTCATTTGTAAAGGATGTCCCTCTTGAAAAAGAGTAGGACTTTCTTCAGGCTTCTGAGTTAAGTCGTCTGAAGTTTTTTGATGAATTTCTTTGAACCTCTCTTTGGGATCACAAGATCACAGGAAAGCCTGCAGGAAGATCAGTTCTTACCCCACATTCCCCAGGCTCTGTTCATCACAGTGTGGCAGGAGTCTCACCTCAGGGGAAATTTCTGAAATGAAATCTTGTTTCCTAAGACATCTTCAACCTTCAGCTCTGGCCCAGAGTTGAGAGGGACCTGGCTGTACATTGCCAGTGCAAACCCTCTAGTGGTTGGAAACACACCCTTCAACCATGCACACACAGTGATAGAGGCTCTGAGCCTTTTCTTAGCCACAGCAGTGTCTACTGACTTCCTTGTCCCTGTCTCTAGAGGTAGAAGGCATGAAAAGATTTAGTGAGGGTGGAAGGAGGGATTTTCTTCTTTGGCTGCAGACTCAGTGTGAGGGAATGAAGGAATAAATAAAATGTAGAGGAAAATTCCATCCAAAAATCCCTTTAGGATGTGAGGGTGATCTGACTCCGACATCTGTCACCCATCGATTGCCAGGGTTGATTCAACTGATCTGGCTGGCTAGGCAGGGGTCCCCTTCCTCCTTCACCTTTCCATGTGCTTCCCTACTGAAGCTGCGTGCTCAATTGAAGAGAACAGCCTTCCGCAATAGAGAGGGACTGTTGTTTGGTTGAAGGTATTCAAGTAGCTGCTCTCCCCTGCAAGAACCTCCAAAGAAGCTCTCAAAAATCCCTTCACTGCCCCAATTATCAATGAGTCTTTGGGTTTAATGTATTTCTTACTTAAAAGACAAATTGAAACTGTGGCATTCAGGCAGCAGTCATCCTTTTTAAAAAAGATTAATTATCCTTGATACTCAGTGAAAGTGTTTCAGAAAATTTCACAGGTAGAAAAACTTCTTTGGTTTCTTTCTTTCTTCCTTCCTTTCTTTTCTTTTCTTCTTCTTCTTCTTTTTTTTTTTTTTTTTGTAAAAGCCTGAGGAAATCAGAAACATTTGTCTCTTTTGGTACACTGAGTGAATCCACATTGGAAGAAATTGCATATTATCCAGCTAATTTTGTCTTTTTAGTTTAAAAAAAAAACCAAATAGTTTGACAGATATCTGTCATGATATTATCAAGTCGCTACTCATCATCCATTTAAATCTTTTGAGACTTTTCATGGCATATCACCCACATTCTTCCTGTTGAATTTCTGTAACCTAAAGACTGGAGTTCAGGCCACCTGTCACCACCAAATGCCAATAAATTGGAGATAGGAATTGAATTATTAAGATGTGATGTGAATTGAACAAAGTTCAGCAAGCTGGATTTCAGTGATGTCAGCAACCTATGGTGTCCAGCCTTGGGACCTCCTTATCGCCTCCTGGACACCTAGCCCCATACTCCTAGAGTGCTGAGGCTGGTACTGGCTCCTGCACTCCTCCAGACATATCCTTGGGCTAGAAAATTAACTTAGAACAGACAAGCCATAAACAATGTGTGTGTGCAGATTTACTACTCTACCCTGCATAATGTCTTGCCAGATCACTTTCCTCTCCCAAATCCCTATTGTTTCCAGTATATGAATCAGTCCTTTCTTTGATTTATTTATTCAACAAGTATTTCTCCCTTAGCAGCAATTTTAGCATAGCTTCATCCTTGGCACTTAGGAGATTATGCAGCAATTCATTCCCAGCCCTGTAAGACCCGAATTGGCAACTTATTACCAATTTTTTTTTGGAATGACAAGAGAAAAAGAGTGAGAGAAGGTGTGAGGAGAAAGAAAAAGTACATATATTGATCAATATGTTATTCTAAATTTGAAAAGAAATATGTGACATCTGATATAGATAAAACTTCATTGTGGGTCAAAAAGAAAATTTGCATAAATGGAGACAGACTTAATTTCTCAAGGAGAAGATTTGGTGTTGGAACAATATTACATGCCCACATTAATCCAAAATTCAGTGCACTTCAATAAATATCCCAACCCCAAATTTTAAGAACTTGGGAGGTTGATCAAAACAATTCTGAGAAAGATAAATAGAAGCAAAAAAATTTTTTTCGACTGAGAGTGAGGGGCTTGCTCCTGACAGATGTCAAAATGCCTTCTAAGTCTTAAGTTAACAAGAGCAAAAAGAAGTTAAAAAAATAATAAAGCTTACTAAATAATTGGTTGAGGAGAGAAATCGTACATTATGAAAAAATAAATAAATGTGTTTAAAAATATATGTAAATAAATGAATAATTGGAAGCTAATGCAAACTCCTAATAGGGAGATATTTTTTTGCTAGCTGGATCCCAGTCTAAAAATAATGCTGCAATAAAACTCCTTTCATTCTGGTCTGTTTCCTATGTAAATGAGACTTTTTAGCATTTGCAACTATAAAAACAAAAAGCATAAATTAAAGTTGAACTTGCTTTAATCTGGAAATGGGTGTTCTTTATCCAGAAGAGTGAGTGACTTGGCTATAGCTCCATCTGTCACTGAAAAATGCATTTACAACACAATTTTATTTTTATGTTAAGAATTACAAATGTATATTATGTTGATAGTAGAACTAATGATATATCTAACAATTTCAGTGATAGAATGTTAATAATTAGAGCCTTATTAATCCAGGAAATCAGTTGAAATTTATTTAAACATATTTTCACTGAGTATAATTAACTTAAAGATTTTCAAGTATAAGATTGGTTTACTTTCAGATAAAATTACATAGGAGAAGTGGTATAGAATAAGTACTTCGAGAATGATGCACACTCTCTGGTGGGACTGGTTTAGTGACACACATTTGAAAAGATATCAAATTGTTGGGACATTAAGATTTTATTTGCTTTTTTTAAGTGGTGTCAGATGATTTAATAACTTTTAGCTTCAAAAAGTGAAGTGATCATTAATAGTATTTGCCTTTAACATATTGATTAGAAATAATTTATTTAAGAAATAAGCATTCAGTTGGGGACAAGAGGATAGGACATACAGGCTCATTAAGTAAGCAACTTTGGTGACTGGAAGGCTGTGTGGAAGTGTCTTCTTACTAAATCTGGAAAGAAAAGACTCTCAGGGAGGCAAGTACATTCATAAGGAACTTAGAGGGGAATATAGCCAAAACAGAACAACAGAAATGGAAATTTCACACCACCACGTAAGTTATCATTTCATGAAACTTGTTCCCTGAAACATGAGTACACCCTGCCAAGTATTGACTGATAGTCATTTAGTGGAGGAAAAGCATTTTTGGAAATGACATTTTTCTTTAAAAAAGTATCCTACGGCCGGGCACGGTGGCTCGCGCCCGTAAGCTTCAGCCTATAAAGTGGCCGGGGCTAGGGATCGCGGTTTGAGTCCCGCCTGGGGCCCGTAGTGAGACCTAGTTCCAAAAAAATAGTTGGGCGTGGTGGTGCATGCCTGTAATCCCAGGTACCTGGGAAGCTGAGATTCGGGATTGCTTGAGTCTGGGGTACCCCGGGCAATGAGAGCCTGCGGTTCCACGGGCAAAAATAGTGAGACCTAGTCTCAAAAAAAAAAAAAAAAAAAAAAAATG